>JADGJK010000017.1:0-120267 GCA_027600645.1 Nowakowskiella sp. JEL0407 | reverse complement strand
TTTGTTATGTTTTGAGGTGTAATCGACTGCTTTTAAACGCTTTTCTTACTCGGGAACCCACTTTTTTTTTCTTGTGTTCTCTAATCACCGGACCCAACCCAATTCTCTCAATTCAAGTTATTTCCAATTAATGAATACTCCATTAGATTCTTTGAAAAAAATGGAGCTAAACCAAACTACTCCTGAATTTTTACGATTGAAAACGACTGAGATATTCAAGTCTATAGTTTTATTTACACGCGTTGTTCCCCCGTCTGCTTTCTCTCCTTTTCTTTTCCCGATGCTTCCTTCAATTTATAATATTTTTTGAAAAACACAAAATTAAACAAAAATTAATAATTTTAGCTCTCAAATGAGCCTAAATTACCTCATATTCTTAATAGTTTGTTTTCTATGAGTGTAACGTTCGCTTTTTAAAAAAATGAAAAGCGAAAGTGACAAACAAACGCTCCATAATCCTGCGCGCTCACGCCGTTGATTGTTCTTTCCTGCTCAAAACTCAATCCCATACCTTTTTTCTATACTCCTCGCTCTTCGCTCGGATTGTTTTCACACTTAAATCGAAGATATTCGAAAATTACCCTTTTCGACCAACAACGATAACAGAACGATCTCCGTTTAAACCTATAATTATCACCGATACGTTATTGAAATGACAGGATCTCTAAAATTCTTCAGAAACAAAGTTCAGCTTGCGAAAGTTTTATGGAATGTTAAATTTCTTTCAACAAACTTTCATCAACCTTTCCGATCTAAACTACAATGTTACAGATTGGTATAAACAGCTCAATAAAGCCTCTATCGTGTCTATCTCTGATCTTCTTTGGGCCGTTCTATAGATTTTTGTTCTTTGAAATTCAAATCGTTCAACCTCTGGAATAACAATAATTCAAGAAGATCACATTATTTCCACTCTAAATTCTTTACTTATGTTTATGTAGTATTATCAATAATCCTGTTCCTTTCGCATCTTTGAGTGAAAAAGTACTTTATCAAGGTTAGAATTTGGTCATTGTAAGCAGAAATCCAAAAAATATACTGATATCAAACTAATAGTGTGAGATAAAGTGCTCTTTTGATTGCGAACTTGTATACAAATATATCGCCGTTTATCAAAATGCAATTTATTTTCTGTGCGTGCAATTGTTGAAAAAGCTACTGATTCAAAACTTATCGAGGAAGACAATATTGTGATTTCGCTACTGTATCAATTTGAAGCAGAAATCCCTTGGCGTCCATTAATTATTGTGTTTTCGAGTTTATCCAATCAAAGCTCTCAGTTGACTAACGTATTCATGGGCTTGCACCGAAACGGTAAGAATTCTTCGAAGCAAAAAAAACCTGTATCATAAGTATCAAAATCCTTTAGTCTAACTTGGAAACATCGACGTTATAATTTACAGCTGAACTTGTCGTCTTTAGTCGACTTCAATTTGACTCGGAGCTGAGATAGCTGAACTCCAGCAGGCGAGGGAAATGATTAAGAACCATTCAAAGCGAAAGGATTTTGCAGGGACCTGTATTATCGGAATGGGAAGGAATTTTTGCACACTTCTTTCCAATTCTGCCTGGGCGCCCAGGAAATCCGAACGGTGAGCTTTGCGAAATTACAAAATTGTAAGCTTTATTAGATGTGTAAGAATTAAAAGTGTGCATAACCAGTCTCTGCATTCATCTTTTCCCCGTTGCCGCAGCAGTTGCTAAAGAAGTCGCTGATTCCAAAAATCCTTTCTCAATCAAGGAATGCATATCGGACAGCGATGGAAGCAGCTAAACAAATTATATTAACTATATACTTTTTGAATCTCAAAATTTGAAAACCTACTTTAAATATTGGTTTCCTAAACTCTTCTTCGTCCTCTTTATCGGCTTTATGAAGAGTTGTGCGCTATCAACAATGAATCAAACAATTTAAATCCATGTGATAAAAAAGATGTTGATATTCTCTACCTTTAGACTTGCACCTCCGAATTTGCTGAGTCGTTCTTGCCATCTTCCGAACTCTCTTCTAAACGCTTTACGTCTTGTTATTAAATCTTCTTTGATGACATTACATTTGATCGCACTGTCATAAAAATGAAAAATGAAGGGCAAAATATCAGTAACACGATACATATGTACTTACTCTGTAACTTTCAAGAACATAACTTTCTCTTTCTCAACCTCTTCTTTCTTTTTGCCGGGTTTTGTTTTCTTATTCTTTGCTCCCTTTTCTTTCGCTGCTTGTTCTGCAATATTCAACATACTTCCGGATTTTCCATTCTTCCCTACTCCTGCAATCCCATTCGCACCAGCGACCACACCATTCTTTCGTTGCGCCCACCATAATGGTTCCACTTTATCCCAGTACTTTATAATAACTTGTATTTGTGCATCGCGGATTTCTAAGAACGTACGAAGGTATGTTTGCGCTTTGATTACTAGTGAGGATGAAACGTTCGTCATTAATGGTTTGGTCTTCGAAAATGGTAAAGAGAAGTTACCTGAGAACCGATACTTTTTAACAATTTTCATCAACTTGGATACATCGTGAACGTCTCTAAAGAATTGTCTTATGGTGTTACTGGACTCATGCTTCTTTTGCTCTCTTCGGCGATAAACGTAATTCCTAAACACTCTGCATCACGATGAACGTCAGTAATTATTTCTAGAAGTGTTTTTCATTTTACCTGGATATTTTTGCCAGAGCCCATTTTACCTTTTCTTGATACGTTACCAGTTTGTATCGCTTCCAAGCTTTCTGGATAACAAACGATGATCGATTCTGCTTCATATAAATCTGTTTCTTGGAATGCACTTCCTTTCAATCAAAGGAAGCGTAAATTTAAAAATCAATAGCGAAAAATCTCGTCCTACTTCCAAAATATTCCGAATAAATTGCAACCTGCTGGCAATCACCACAACGATAAACCACTTCCTCTGTAACGTTTGAGCTCGTCCCATTTCCTCTTTTTCCTTTTTCTTTCCTTGTTCCACTGTATCCTCTTTCTTCCTTAATACTTCCAATTTTTTCTTTAGATTCTGTGATTCGATTTGTTTCTTTTTCTCAAATACTTGTTTTCGATGGTTTTGGTTGGCGATTTTCTGAAATTAATTTCAATATAAACCAATGAAAATGAAAAAAAAACTCGAGGTATTTACAGCTTCAAGTAACAATCTTCGATGATTGTCTGGTTGCATGGAAGTAATCAGCGCTTTATTCTGTTTGAATATATCTTCCATGGAAATTCTCGGTCTTGTCTTTGCTTCCAAAGCTCTCAATTCCACTAAAAATAATATCACCATATTAGAAGAATAATTTGGCTTCAATTAATATTAATCCAGAAACCATACATATTTTAGATTGAAAAATCTCCCACTCCGTTTGATTATTTTTTAAAATTTCAATACGATTTGCCAACTCTGCTGCGATGACTCGTAACGGCTTTCTACCCGCCAGTGAAGTTGCAGTTTTTTTCAATCCCATGCCAGCCGGATTACCGTCCAATACTCCACCACCTAATTCATATCCGCCTGAAGTTTGGGTTTCTTTAGGTGTTTTTCTTTTTTTGTCGCGGTCTTCTAAAGCTAAGTTTGCTGAACTTCCAAATGTTTGGTATAAATCTGAATTCCTCGCTCGTTCTTGAAAAAGAGCAAAAGAAATATTCGTAAACAAATAATGCTCTACAAATAAAACTTACCCAACAATTTTTGAGCTTCGATATACAGTCTCTCAAACACAGACGCAGCCATCTGAGAAGTAAACTGCATATCCTCACCATTTCGACCCTGTGAATGATTCACATTTCCACTCGCACCATAATCAAAACTACTTCCCAGCGAAATATCTCCGCCTTCATGAACAACAGATCGTTTATCCATAATCGACGACAAAAACATTTCAAATTGATTATTCCCAATCGCATCCCCAAAATTATTACCACTCGCAATAGTTTTAAATAAATGCGAGAGAATAAATTGCGGATCTTGCGTTGTATTTAATATCGATAATAATGCGTAGAGTTTTATATTCTCGTTTTGTGTTTGCGCCGAAATTTGGTTTAGTTGTGAATAATTCGGAGGTGACGATATCGAGGGATTTTGGTGGTGATGTTTGGTAGATTTGGTTTGTATATTTTGGGGATGGGAACTCGATGCGGCGGTCAGAGGAGGTTTATTCATTTGATGCGGATTGTGATCTGAGGTACCGAAAATATTTATTGGCTTCATTTGGGTATTGTGGACGGGGTGGTTTATGCTTTTGTACATTGACGTTCCTGCTGTTGAAATTCTGTGGTCGGAGTAGATCGGTGGAAGTATTGGGATGGACATGATTGATTCAATTTCTCTGATTCTGATTGATTGGAAACGCGGGATTGATTGTTCGAATAAAATGAAATTAAAATTCAGAAAATCTGTTTGTAATATCCAAATTCTTACTGTTTGAAATATAAATGACAATAATTCTCCAAATAATCCGTCGAAAATTTACATAAACGGTTTTGCGTGTGAGTAAAGGAGCTTTGACGTTTTTAATATTCATTCTCACTTTTTTTTTTATATTTCACTATTTAAAAGTATAATTGATGTCCTAACATTTCCTTTTATAACAGTAACTTTGGAGGTTACTCTGTTGGACATAGAAGAATTAGTTCTGTCTATATGTAAACTAGTTAACTCAATTTATATTTTATTTCGTAAACATTATTAAACTATAATTAAATAAATCTTTGAAATATTTTTTATCTTGCAAGCAAAAAGTAAATCTTGTCAACTTCAAAAACCACACGCGCGTTTCTTCAATAAACCTAAAACCCCACCACATCCATTTCTTCCTTCCCCCACAAAAAAAATTAAAATCCAATGCTCTCATCATCATCACTCCCCGACCCGGGCGAAAACCAAATCGATGTACAAATCGATCAATCAACAACCTTAACATCAGAAATCTCCGACAACGCCAGCACCACCAAACAAATCTCAAAGACTTACGATTTAGATTTTGGAAGGAAAGCTGTGATTGTTGGTGACGGTGGATGTGGGAAAACGGCAATGTTGATGGTTTATTCGGGTCAATCGTTTCCGGAGGTAAAAAAGATTTAATTTTATTTATAGATTTTATAAATCAATTATTAAATTTTGTTTATTAAATTACTTTTTGGGCATATTTTTGTTTGTTTTCAAACTAAATTAGGAACACACACCAACAATATTCGAAAACTTCATTACATACATCCCACTAAAAAACAAACACCGAGTTCAATTATCACTCTGGGATACAGCCGGACAAGAAGATTATGATAGGTTACGACCATTAAGTTACCCCGATTCAGATGTCGTGATTTTATGTTTCTCAGTTGATAGCAGACTTTCGTTTTGGCATATTGAAGACAAGGTACGAACTATTATCCAGTTGCTAAAGCGTTTTAATTCGGTCTTTTAAACTTCTTTCTTATTTTATCAAAAGTGGATCCCAGAGATCAATCATTTCTTGCTTGATATCCCAATAATTCTCGTCGCATGTAAAACGGACTTGAGAAACGATACGAAAACTTTGGAATCTTTAGCAAAGCACAATCTAACCATCGTAACAGAGGAAGAAGTACGTAATTCACACAGAATCGTTTATTTACTCTATTTCTTACCCCTTGTTACTTTTTGGGGTAAAAAAGGGAAAACAAGTTCACAATAATATAAAATCAAAATATTACTTTGAATGCTCGGCTATGTTGAACCAAGGGTTACCAGAAATTTTTAATGCGGCGGGAAAGTTGGCGAGTAAATCACGACGAACGTCTGTGAGAGTGAACAGTAAAACGAAGAAGAACTGCAAATTAATGTAAATTTACGGTAACGAAAAGGAAACAACATTAGAAAAAACAAAAACATATGGAAGAAACGGGAAATAAATAAAAGTTTGTTGTGATCGGATGTTTAATTAAGTCTTGATATATTCTATCGTTTTGAATTAAAAAATCTCCATCTAATTAATTTTACTCTAAGAAACAACGTGTGCAAATAGAACAACAGCGGGATGAAAAAATCGTCCAATCGAAAAAGAAAAGAAAAATAGCACCGTCTTTTAAACTTTTCTGATCGGTACACATCCTCCAACATGAGCGCATTCGCACGTCCCTCCAAACTATAAAAAACGAAAGAATTAAATTAGAACTTTGCAATAATAAATCTAATCGAGGAACTCACCTCAACCGGCAATTGATCCGCATCAATATGCGACAAAAGCACTTCCTTATAATCGTCCCCCAAGATATGAATCTTGTCTATGATTCCTTGATCTAACCACCCTTTTACGATTGACCATATTCGCGTGAAGATATCTACAAAATAAAGCATATGTTACTTTAATTTCAAAACAAACAAAAACGTACATGGAGCGTTAATCATGAAGAACTTCCCTAACCGTTCGGGGTAGTTCAAGGATTCCATATTCGATGTAGCTCTAATTAACTGCAAAACGGGATAATACATGTGTGCAAATCCCAATCCTTTCAGATCGAATATCACCGTATGCTATTCAAAATACAATACAAAAGTTCCATATCAAATACAAAACAGCATGGATGCAAGTTCACATACTTTATCAATTACACGTCCAGTTTTCTCCGACGCTTCCTTCATCAAGTGATTTACCAACATTTCCATATTCCGAATATGAAAATCAGACCACGTCTCAATCGTCGCATTCGAGGCAACCTACATATACACAAAAATACAATATCAATTAATGGACAAAAGATACCACAATTCGAACCAAAAAAAACCTGCTTCGCATCATACATTCCCAATCGTTCAAAAAATATCGGAGTCCCAGTTTTATCAAATTTATGATACGCGCTTCCACCTAAATAATCAGCAAATTTCCTAAACGATTCTGAAACGCCTTCAACATTCGGATCATAGTTTCCATCTTTGATACACTTGTAGCCACGAACTATCACATTCAAACGAACAAAAGAATCAAATTAAGCACATGAAGAATATGCGGTATTGGAAATTCGTCTCAAAACGTTTATTTTACCGGCACATAATAAAGGAGCGTCGATTCCGTGGTTTGGTAATTCATCGATTTTATTGTTAATTCGCCAAGTAAGATAATTCAACAGCATTTCATGCGCATCATCGATCTTTGAGCTTCGCGCAACGAGGAATCTAATCAACATCTACAATAGAGAACGAGAATGGAATGAGATTTGTCTCCCCTGATAATTGCACATAAGGACAACGGGGAAAACGTACGGGATCATCGAATCTGGTTGCTTGGTCGGGGAATTCCTCAGACAATCTTTCTCTGAATTCTTTAATTGATTCTTCCATGGCGTGGTTGTACAAAACAGGTTTGGATGGGCAACTTGTTAAAAACTTCCGTGCCACAACTTTACGGCTTTGTCAACATGTTCTGATGTGAAATGACTTTGATTTTTCTTATTAATTAATTTGAACACATCAAACGCAAAAATCCTAAATTATATTTTTTGATCATAAGAATAATTTGAATTTACAAAGAAAAACTTAATTTCACATTGCAAAGAATTTTGTGTGGTGATTTATATTTCGATTTGAAAGGCTCTAATTATGAAATATTATAGCTGCATTTTAATTTTTTTGTGAATCAGAATCTCGATGTGTTATTCATTTTATATTTATAGCGTGTAGATTTTCCTTTTCGAACAATAATTCGCTCAAGAAATGATATGCCTTCATAACAGAACGTTTTATTTGAACAGTTTTGACTTTTTCTTAATCGAATTCCTCCTTTATGAGATACTTGATGAAAAACAAAGATCCTCTTCATTCTGTAATCATTACTCACGATGCCACCCTTACGTTGCAAACTCAAGCAAATTTATGTAGATGCGATGAAATACAATATTTATAAAAAAATGTCTCTGAAATTGGTATGATTCAAGTCTTTGAATAATACTCCTCAACTTCAAACTTCAAAACAATGTCCAAATTTTCTCCTACATTACACTCCATTAAAAACGGATCATACTTCTCCTTAATTTCCATTAAAACTCCTTCAATTCCTTTATTCTCCGTATCCTTATAAATCTCCATTTTGAATAAATCGCTCCCCGTAAACACTTCAATCAACTCTTGAATCTCACCATGACAAACTTGTCGAATCTTCACCGAATCCCAAACCTTTGAAAACCTTATTTTCACCACTCCATTCGGAATCGGCCACCGCAACTTACTAAATTCATCTTCGTCATAACTCTGCTCAACCTGTTCTTCTTTTCGCTTATCGAACTCGACATTCCTTTCATCATCTCCCCACGAATCATCATAATACGCTACCTTTCTAACTTTCCTTCTCGACTCTTCCTCCGCCGCATCAATTTCTTCATTACTCATCAACACCCCATTCTCATAACACCAAACATCGTAAACCAACTCCTCTACATACGTTTTCACCAAATCCGTGCGCTCCTGAAGGGTATGTACAGTATCATAATACGGAAACTCGATTCGCGAAAATAATTTATACGGATGGATAGCTTCGTTGTTGTTGGGTATTTGCGGAATCGAAGGGACAGGGAAATTTCGTTCGAATGTACAAAATTGTGAACAGAATCCGACGGTCTTTGAGTTTTTGTATGTACCGACACCCGTGAAATTTGTGGTATAGTTATATTCTTTTCCAATCGCATTACACCTTCATGAAATCAAAAGGAAGAGAGAATTTAGGCGATTCTGGTAAAAAATGATGAAGCCGGTCGGATAAATACCAATCTTCAAACTCAATTCTATTCCATTCAAATTTATGATCCCAATGTCTAAAACTCGCCGACTCTGTCCCATAATTCAAATTCTTGAAATTTACATTGAATTCGGCATTTGGCGTTGATAGAATAACAATCCGGGGTTTATACGTTCCAAAAACGGTTTTCGGGAAATTTGATAGTGTCAATGCTGGTAAATGTTCGATCCTATTATAAACAGAGGAAATTTAGCATTTGGCAAATTCTCAACAAGTTTCCAAAACAAATCATAATCACACTTCTAAGGACGTAATCGCATCAAATCCATAAAACCTATCATCCACGTCATCGACTGACCCTATGAAAAAATAAAATGGTAAAACCAAAACACCACTTCGGCGAGAAATTAAAAACGAAAGTACCCACCCTGGTAAAACGAAACATCGATACTCTTCTCTCTCAGAAATCTATAATCATACATCGTCGGCGTACAATTCTCAACAGCGACTTGTAATTCTGATTCTAGAATATCCAATCCGTGTAATTTCGTGAATGCAGACGAGTTTAAGAGGATGGAGATTAACGAGCCTTCACCGCATCCTACATCAAACACCTATTGGGTTTTTATAATTCGGTTCGTTAGTTCATAGTGTATCGAGGGAGTTAAAAGAGGAAATTTTCAGTAATTAAGCGGTACCTTTGAGCATTGATGGTTTCTGAGAATAGCTAGTGCGAGAGAGCGTCGTTGTTGCCACAAAGGAGGGCTGAAAACCACTCCCTCGGACTCTTCTTCTTTGGTTTTGTGTTGCTTCATAGATTGCATTGTAGTGTAAAGGCGTTTGACGACTGGGTACCAGACACTCTCACTCTTTATGTTCCTGTGGTGTTGATGAAGCATTATCGATCAGATTGGCGGAAATATCATGTGTCGGAAGTTCAGTAATGGGGAGAATAGATTGATAGAGAAGATCTTATAATAAAGGATTTGTTTGTTCCGAATTTGTTCTTTGTTTTGTGGTCTCAACGAAAATTTCAATAAAGATACAAACGAAATGTACAAAGTCGAAAAGCTCGCTTTCCATGCAAATATCCGCACCTTTATTATCTCCAAATTCTAAAAAAAACAAACAACCTTTTTTCACTTTTTTCTTCTCATAAAAAAAAAATCCAAATTCAAACATTCTTAACAATAAAAACCATCCTCCTCCCTTCTCCAATTCCCAAAAACCTCCATTACATCTCCCAATGATTCAACCATCCCCACTAAACAGCAAAACACAAAACCTCACCCCCAACATTCTTCGACAATGCCTCCTTCAATTCCAAAATCCCATACTCTGTATCAATAACCGTCGCCTGCCCAAACTCCTGTGGTTTCAACAGCCCCGTATAACTCCTACCAGCCGCCACAGCTTTTAATTCCTCAACAGTAGCATACACCCTCCGACTCGGTTTCGACACCACCTGCATTTTCGTCAACACGGGCTTTCCGTCCCTATATTTTAAATCGACCCACAGTCTTCGTTTTGATACGTTATCGGGGGTTAATGGAACAGGGAAGCCAGTATGGAATGGACCTCTAATGTCGCCTGAAGCCAGACCGGCAACGAAACCTTCTCTGTACAGGATTTGGCAGATCGCCCTGTTAGTTTTGGAGTCCGGGACTGCCACGCGTCGCAGATACATTCGGAATGAGTTCTGCAGTTGCGAGCAGAGATTGTGAATGGGCGCCATTGATTTCTGTGTCAACCCTTTTTGTTTTCTTTTCAGACAAAACAAAACATAATGGTATTTTCTAAACAAACGCAATCTTAATTAACTTTTTATTCAATAATTATTCTCTATATGCTAACCCGCGCTTCCAGTCAATCTCAAAAAACTCTAAACTCCTCGCAGTCTTAAACTACAGACTCCGCATAACAACCTCCGACTCACGTATCCTCGTCGGACAAATGCTCGCCTTCGACAAACACATGAACCTAGTTCTCGGCGACTGCGAAGAATTCCGTAAAGTGAAAAACAAGGGTAAATCTTCTGCGCAGCAACAAACACAAGAACGCGAAGAGAAGAGAACTTTGGGGTTGGTAGTGTTAAGGGGAGAGATTATTGTTAGTGTGAGTATTGAGAGTGGACCGCCCGTTGCCGAGGAACAGAAATTGAAGGCCGCGATGCAGAATCAGAGTGGTGGGCCGGGGATTGGCAGGTCTGCGGGAAGAGGGTTGCCGATGGGTGGTATGGGTGTTCCTGCTCCTGGTAATACCCGATATTTTTAAAAACTCTTTTTGTCATCTTTCTCAAAATTCATTATTGATCTCGTTTATAGGTTTAACTGGTCCTGTTCCTGGTATCGGTGGTCCTGCTTCTTCAATTATGGCTCCAAGGCCGGGTATGAGTGCTCCTCCAGTTTCTTATGGTCGTCCACCGATGCCTGGTCAAACTCCAATGCCTCCAATGCCTAGTTTCCCGCCTGGATTCAGACCTCCTCCTGTAAAGCAATACTGTTTTGTTTAATAGTAGTTATTTATTAATTTTTTTTTAGGGAATGCCGATGCCTCCACCTGGATTTAGACCAAATATTCCTCCGCCAGGGTAAATATATATGCACTGGTTGCTGATTTTTATTAACATTCTTCTTTGTAGATTTAATCCTGCGTTCAGACCATTACCACCAAGACCACCACAATAAATAAAACACTTTCTTTTATTAAAAAAAATCAAAAACCATTTTATTTTTGTTATTGGCAGCCTATAATTTTTGACACAGAAGAAGCAAACCAAAACGTTGGCGAGATGCAAAAATTCCTGAAAAAAACAACACAAAAAATCACATTCTTGTTCAGTAAAACTCCACCCATTTCAGTGACACCACCAGAACTCACTAAAGACTTCTCACTAACCGGAATTAAAATATCGTATCTTCGGCAATTCATCGACGAAAACGGAGGGCGTAAGGCACTTGAAGGGAAAACCACGACGGAAATAAACGACAAAATAATTAAACCAACAACATCAAAGATCAAAGACTCAATGTGTGAGTATCTAATGCAAACGTCGCGATCCTCGTGTGTTGGAACCGCGACATGGTTTATTTCGCATGCATGGGGTTGTGAATTTTTGAAAGTCGTTGATTCTATTCTAGATTTTTTTGAAAACGATCAACCAGGAGCGGGTATTGTTTCTCATAATATAGCCATATTTTTTTAATTTGCTTGACTTAATTTAATGTTTCATTTATTCAGATGTCACAATCTGGTTTGATTTATTCTCAAATTCACAACACGAAACGAACTTGAAACCATTCGATTGGTGGACGGGGACGTTCATGAACGCCATTGAATCTCTGGGCAACGTTTTAATGGTTCTTATGCCATGGGACGACCCGATTCCTTTAAAACGAGCCTGGTGTGTCTTTGAGCTGTACGCGTGCACATTTACAAAAAGTCGTTTTGAAGTCGGTATACCACACCTTGAGAAACAAAAATTTTTAAATGATTTGAAAGAACATCCGGGGAAGTATGATTTAATGCTTGGAAGCGTAAAGTCTGAGAATAGCCAAGCGTTTAAAAAGGAAGATAAGGACGCGATACACGATGTGATTAGACAGAAAATTGGTTTTGGTACTATGGATCAAATGCTCTTTAACGTGTTTCGAAGCTGGATGATTAGGACTTTTCGATCGCATATTGAAACGTTGGCTGCGTCGGGTGTTGGGGAAGAATTTTTGGTCGAGTGGACAGTTTCGTTGGCAACTCTACACTATAATCAGGGCGATTTTGATGCTGCAGAGTCTCATTATAAAAGCGCACTGGAAATTTCAGAAAGGATCGGGAAATCCCAGATTTTCATACTTGCGATTATGAATCAATTGGGATTGACCTTACTATCACAATCAAAGTACGGTGAAGCCGAACCTATCCTTCTTTCTTGTCTCTACCAGCGAAAACAAATTCTCGGCGAAGAACACCAAGATACACTTGCTTCGATAAACAATCTGGCTGTATTATATAAAATGCAACGGAATTTCGACGCAGCGGAAACGTTGTACCAGGACTGTCTTGAACGGACGAAAAGAACGCTTGGCGTGAAACACCCAGACTACCTCTCAAGGATCTTCAACTTGGCCGAACTACAGAAGTCACGGGGAAACTACGACGGAGCGAAATCAGTGTATCTTGAAAACCTCAAGATTCCAATAATCTACCTCGGAAAAACACATCCTAAAACATTAGGCTTCTTATCAAATCTAGCCGAAATATACCGATTAACCGGAAACTACGACGATGCTGAAAAATGGAATTTGTATTGCTTTGAAGAACGAACCCGGATTCTTGGTGCAACCCACAAACACACCCTTACGTCCATGCAAAACTTGGCGGTCGTGTACGATTTACAAGGATTCTACGAGAAAGCTGAACTATTGTATGTGGAACTCATCACCATTCTAGAACGCAATTTCGGAACAGATCATCCTGAAATCATCACGGTAAAGAGTAATCTAGCGGAATTATACAGAAAAGACGAAAGATACGATGAATCCGAATCACTGTGTGTAACGTCTCTCGCGAAATCTCAACGGATTCTTGGTATTGATCATCCCGTCACTTTAACAATAATGAATAACTTGGGATTAACATACCACATGCGACACGAATACGATAAAGCCGAGGAGCTGTACTTGGATTGCATTAGCACACGGAAAGTGGTTATGGGAGAAAATCATAGTGATACTCTGACGACAATGACAAACTTGGCTTCGTTATACCGAGAACGAGAGGAATATTGGAGAGCTGAGATCATTTATTTAGATTGTTTGGATCGTTTCAAACAAACACTTGGAGAAAATCATCCGCTCACAGTAAATTGTTTCAGTGGGTTAGAGAAATTGTATTTGTTGCAGAATGAATATGCGAAATCGGAGCAACTGAGAAGAGATTTCGATAATCCGATGTTTGATAAAATTGATGCGATTTTGAATGATTTATGATGATGAGAAAAATAGACAAATAAAATTTGGGAGAGTGATTGATACAAAACTTTTGTTTTTATTCAGTGATGCTGACCACGACGAAAAAAAATCAATAAATTTTTTAGATTTTATCGTAATCCAATTTCGTCTCCAACTAAGAAACAAAGAGCGTCAGTTCAAATTGGAAAGGTCAACACACAATGTGTGTCTTCTTACCTTCTTGGCATCCGCAACCTTTCTCACAGCCTTCATTAAATCGTCTTGAATAATATAATCTCGATCTTCCCGAATCGCAAACATTCCTAAAAATACAATGTCATTTTTTAAAGTGAACAAAACAAGCAACACATAATCCAACCTGCTTCCGTGCAAACATTTCGCAAATCTGCACCATTGAATCCATCAGACAACTTTACGATCGCCTCATAATCTAATCAAGTATAATTAGTTGACAGGTTAACTGTAAGATTGCGAAAATCGTGGCTTACCGATTTCACCATGTTTCGTCACTCCCGAAGCATGAATCTTTAAAATCTCCATTCGCCCAACTTCATTCGGCAACGGAATCTCGACCTTTCTATCCAACCGACCCGGTCGCAACAATGCAGGATCCAGGGTATCAGGTCGATTCGTTGCCATGATTAATTTTGTCTGTCCCAAATAATCAAACCCGTCCATCTGGTTTAATAGTTCCATCAGAGTTCGTTGAATTTCTCGATCAGCTGAAGTTCCCTCTGAAAATCGACGACCACCGATAGCATCGATTTCGTCCATGAAAATAATACACGGTTCATGTTCCTTTGCATATCCTGCAACGAAACAAAATAAATTTATATCCCAAAATTTCTGAAAATAGAGTTATTTACCAAACATTTCTCTAATCAAACGAGCCGATTCACCAATATACTTATCAACAATCGCACTCGACACAACCTTCAAAAAATTACACTCCAACGTACTCGCCACCGCTCTCGCCAACAGCGTTTTCCCCGTTCCCGGCGGCCCATACAACAAAACTCCCTTCGGTGGTTTAATCCCGACTCTCAAAAACAGTTCCGGATTAAGTAACGGCAATTCAATAACTTCTCTCAACTCTCGAATCTGTTCCGATAACCCACCAATCCCCGCAAACGAGATTTTACCTGGATCTTCCATAGACATGTTGTAAACTAACGGATCGACTTCTCGTGGAAGGATCCGCATAATTGTTAATGTTGTCATGTCGAGAGCTACACGGGTGCCTTGTTTTAGTTTTTCTTTTGGGACTTTGTTTCGACATCCTACGACGTATCGTGGTCCACTAGATGCCTTTACAATAACTTCATGAAAAAAAAAAATTAGATCAAATTCTCCATCATAATCTCAAACGGAAATAAGATTAAACAATTAAAATGTATACATTTCTCTTCATCCAATTGTTTTAAAACTTCACCGATAATCTGGCCGACACTCTGTAAGGCCTTGATATCTTCTTCACTTTTGTCGTAGTCTTTTTCTAGTTTTCTGAGGGCGAGTCTTGAATCTTTTAGTTTAGCGTCGAGTTCTCTGTGCTCGAGCAGTTTTTTCCTGTAGTCAGCCAATGCTTTGGTTCTTCGGTCGTCGCTGCTGCTTTCTGTCATTTGGAGTGTGTTTTGACGAGTGACGACTTTGACGAAATACGAATTGTGTTTTGAAATTTTACTGGGTTTTAACTAATTTCTTAGCAATTTTAATGAGTCTGATATGTTAATGAATGGCTGAGTATCGGTATAAGCTGGAATTTGGAGTTGGAATCAAAGATGCGGGATTTAGGCTGCAGCCCGATTCTGCTTGAATGCACTCATCTTTCCCTTCAGCATTGATTAGCAACCAATTTCTGCTACTTATGCTATCGCTTTCAATGTCCCTCTCATGTACGTTTCGGGAAAAATTTCAAATTTGTTTTATTGGGAAGTTTGGCGAAGTTAATTTACGGTATGTTCGAGTATGCGTCGAATTGACTTGTAGAATATTTTCTAGAAGTTCGTTGGACTCTTTTCTGAAATTGACCAAAGTGAAGAATACGTCTGACTGAGATCCAATCATAAGAAGTGTGTTACTAATTCAATGCATGACCATATAATTGATTAAATATAACTTCTAATCACTGACACACCCAAACTATGCCTCCCAATACATATTCTGGACTTTTGAAATCCAAAACGATATACACAGAAAGCAAAACGAAACTGTTAGAACTCACCAAAAAATCAAAAAAGAGAAATGATAAAGTTCATCACCAATCTCTGCAGTGCCACAACCGCAACATTCGAAAAAAAACAACCCAGCCCATCAACTCCCCTTTTCCGCGTAATGTCGCTACGACCAAACAAATTCGAAATGTTACGAACAACAACGCGCACATCCTCCCCCTCCCGTCTCATATCCACCTCCATAAACCCTCCCCACACCACAAACGGGAAAATCACCACCACCCTTCGACAACAAAACCACCAAAAACAACAAATATTACCGGTTCCCGCTTCTATAGATTCTCTTAAAAACGAAAAAATCGTGCAGAATCCGTCGCGGATAAAGAGGAATTGGATTCAATTTAAGAATGTTGATGATACTATGTTGAATTTTCGGTTTATGAGTTATAATGTTTTGGCACATACGAATGTTGAGAAACATCCGAATTTGTATCCTTCTTCGTTTAAACAATTAGTTGGTAAGCAGATTTTAATTTAAAAATTTTAACAATTGTCTTGAATATCTTTTCGACTTCAACGCTTTGATTAGATTGGAAATATAGAAGCGAATGGTTACTGAAAGATATTAAACTCCACGATTCTGATATTATCTGTCTCCAAGAAGTCGACGCGAACCATTACTTGGAGTTTTATCAACCGAAATTTAATCGGTTAGGGTATACATCTATCTTCAACAAACGGCTAGAAAAAGTCAATAACGATGGTGTCGCTCTATTTGTGAAAACTTCTCTGTATGTATCCGATATCCCCAAGAAATGATTTTTTGTTCAACTCAACTTTGGATACTCCGTATAGATTCCGAATCATCGACTATGAGTTCTTACACTACAGAAATATAGGAAACTTTGATCGCGATAATGTAGGATTAATCGCTATCCTTGAGATCCCATCCACCAGTCGTCGCGTTTGTGTCGCCAATACCCATTTATTATTTAACCCGCGTCGTCAAGATATCAGGTTTGACCAGTTTCAATGTTTAGCGAGACGGATGAAGAGAATGGTTGAGAAACATGAAGCTGAGTTGGGACAAAATATCCCAGTTGGTAAGTTTAACCGACATTTTCTTTCAGTTGAATCGTATTTTCTGAATAACTTAATTTTACTCTTGTTTTATTTCATTGTTGGGATTAAAAAATTTGTGATTTCAAGTATTTGCGGGTGACTTGAATTCCCATCCTTCGAGTATACTCCACCAGTTCATTACACGAGGATACACAACCATGCCCGACCACCAACAACGAGACATAACCCACGACTTTGACTTCCAATGTACACACTCACCATACCACAACAACCACGGAGTCCGGTACGTATCATCACTGAATTACAACGAAGCGATATTCGTAGATTACATTTTCTTTGGGGGATTACGACGACGACGTGAAGAGACGAAATCTGAGAGTGGGAAAACGGTAGAGAAAAATGCGGTGAAGACGATGAATTTGGATTTGGTTAGGTTGTTGGAACCAGTTTGTACGGTGCAGAGAAGTTGTAATTGGTTGGTTCCCGGGATTGCGATGCCGAGTGATCATATTCCTTTGGTGGTTGATTTTAGTGTTGAGGCGTGAGATATTTTTTATAGGACTTTTTTGCTTAACGGTGGTTTTGGTAAGTAAGTAGTGTTTGGTGTGGGTTTTTTTTGTTATTGATGATTCGATTAATGTTTTTCTTTTCAAAATGTGTGACAATTTTTTTTTCTTGCTTTTTTATTCTTATATTATATTTTACAAAAGAATATTTTATTATTACATTAGGAAATGAGTTGTTTTTTTATTAGTCGTTTTCTGTTTCTTTTTTCTCGTTTTTGTTGAGTAGATCTTTTTTTAAGCAAAACATTTTTCTTAGATCTCTGATTATCAAATTTCATTTGCTCTTTTAATTCTTTTAAAAGCTCCCCAAATCTGAAAATCAGGCCCTCATACTTTCACCCTAGAACAAAGGAATATACTGTTTTCCTCCTTATAAATATGTTTGGGTAGAATTGATTGTGCCGTTAAATCTTTTTTAAAAAGATGTATCTGAAGGACCAATCGTGCTCAGTTGTTAGCGTGGGTTGTGTTGTGAAATGATCGACTTTTTTACTTTTTAAAAAACATTTTCGTTTTTTATTAAATCTAAAAATTCTATAAAAAAAACAACCACTACCACTTTTCCTTTTTCCAAATCCTCAAAAAACCCTCAAATAAAAAATATAATCCTTCAAAAGTCCACACTAATTTTCGTCTCCAGAAAAAAACAAATTAAAAGAGAGAAACCAGAATATAAAAAAAAAGCAAGAGAAAAAATTTACAAATCAATTAAATGATGTTATAAAAGTGGGGGAAGATAAATTTTTTTTGTGTGTGTACTCGTATTTGCCGGGAAACGTTCATGAATTGATGATGGGGTTTTCGTGAATAAAAAGGGGAGGGAAAAAAGGAATTCTTAAGGGAAATCAAAATCGTCTTCTGTTCAACCTTTCGGAAACAGAAAACTAAAAACCAAAACTCTATAATCAAAAAAATTACAACAAAAATAAATGAAAAGATAAAACCAAACTATGAGAGGAAATATAAAAAAAACTGGAAAAAAAAACTAATACTAAAATCAAAAATGTTCGTCATTCTACACCTTCAACTACCTGCCGGACCTCCTTCGCTCAGGTGAAAATGTGGCAGGTGGCAGAATAACTTCCTTCTTCTTCGTTTCCGGTTCTTTAGACCATCGTTCTCTATTAATCTCCAATCCGCGTCGCACCACTTCAATCTCGTTTGTCCACGTACTAAACGCTTCCACCATCGGCCATACAATGAACTCGATGAAACCTTTTTGGGAGCTCTGATGCAGGTTTACGTCTACCCGTCCATCTGCTCCAGCTCCTTTCAAAACTTCTCGATTACAGAAGGGCGATATCGGTAGACCCAGCTCTCGCTCTTTGTCCCCCTGGACGTACCATTCTTCAATAATTCGGTGGATCCATTCTTCGTATAATGAGAAGGCTTTGGTGGGGTTTGAAACATCGGAACATTTGATCATTATTTGTAGCAGTAAGTTTCGGTCTTCCCGTGTGTTTGCAGGATCGAAATTGGAACCGGTCATAACCTAGAAATCAAACATTAATCTTTTTTTTTAAAATTTACAGTTACAAATTTTAGTTACCTTCTTTTTGAAGATACCCAATAATTCGAAATGTCGCGCTAAATCCGTCGCTAAAACCATATCTACAATTTGCTCTCGCAATTTCTTATACGCTGCTCGGTCCAGAGATTGCAAGAAATTGCACTCATCTCGCATCAGTACTTGGAATGATTTGGAACAGTGGTGATTTTCGAGTACTGATTTGTCGTTGTATCGGATAGCGCGTGGATCTCCCGTTGCGATTAAGAATTGGTTATTTAATCCAGGATGATCGAAATCGTGCATTGCGGCCGCCATGTAAATTCCTAACAGTTCCAAATCGGAAAAGAGCGCAGAGATCGATGGTCGTGATGCTAAGTAGTGAATGCAATGTAAGACGTCGGATGCATGTAAAGAGTTATGGACTATATCAAATAATTCAAAAAAGAAAATTGAGACAAACAATTTTAAGCAATAAGTCTTTCAACTTACAGGCAAGATCTTTGTGATATCCAGCTTCCAAAGTTTGAATGAAATTTAAGAATTTATCAACCGGCAATCCCAAACGATCCAACAATCCTCGTCGTACAATTAACTCATTCGCCAATACCAACAGCGGATTACCCATAGTCGCTTTCTCAAAGGCAAATATATCGAAATTAAACTCATCTACGTGTCTCAGTAATCGTTTCGCTTCATCGGTTTCCAGCATATCTACATCGTCTCTAGACTTAAAGATAAACCCTTCATCTCGTTTCAGCGACAAATCTTGTGATTTTCGCGGCAACTGTGCTTTCAATCCGATGTCATCCACGTCATCTCGTTGGGCGATACCATTAAACAACCATTTCTCTTGCTCAGAGTTCACTTCAACCTGCCCCCGTGTCACTTGCTTTTCCAAATCGGGCTGCAATAAATTCGGCGAGTTAAGGCAGGTCAAGACCATATCTAACGTATCATACAAATCCGCCGTGATCTGCGGGTTGGCCATCATGGTTTTTAAACCGAGAATCGCTTTCTCCAAAGGTGACTCTAAATCTGCTATTTTTGTCTTAAAGTTCGATTGCAGACCTTTTAATTGATTTTGTAACTTGTTGTTGATGCGTAAGAATCTGTGATCGGATAAATACTGGAAGCGAGATCCGCGTTCTTGTTCGTATGCGATAAAACAGATTACAATACCACCCAACACCATACCGAACGCCGACGTGGTGAAACTGGTAACCACATCTCCGGTGATAGAATATGTAATAGAAGTACCAAATATAGCAAGCCAGACGCCGATGGAAACTGACATTGCAATAACAGTCGCGATAAAGCGCATTCTGAAAAAGAATACCGACGACACGAGAATCAAAATATACAACGGCGACGTAAGAGAAGGCGGATACTTCTCTTTATTTGCAATAAAGTATCGACCGCATATTTGAATCGGGCCTAGTACCAGTAAATATAGAACGGAGAGAACGTGAATCCATTTGGCTCGTTGAGCTTTCTTCATTCTCCAATTCGCCAGTAATAGACAAAGCATAGGGAGAACTCCACCCACCCATAATAGTAACATATCCGCCGTACCCGACGCACCGACGATTTCCGGGTAGAAGTTCGTCAGAAGCAGTTGCACGGCAGAACTCAAAAACATGGAGATAATTGCGTATCGCCACCAGAAATTAAGGGTCTTTTCTAGGAAGTATTTCGAATATGAGTATTCTGTTTCGGGATCGTGGAATGTCATGGTAATGTTGTTAAGTGAGGTTCGTTGTAGTGCGGCTAAAATGTGAGCTTCCATATAATCACCCATAGACTCGTTATCGTTAAACCCAAACGCCAAGGACGGAATCGAAGCACTTCTACCTTTTCGCGAACCGTTATTATTTGAACCATCTAAAGGATAACTGCCTCGACCAAGCTCAATATCATTCTGCGAATTGCCTCTATAATTCCAAAACCTCGAAAACCAATTCAGGCGACGTTTGTGTTTTTTAATAGTTGAAATGTCTAGTTGTTTGTCTACGTGTAAAGAGAAGGCGGAAGCGTTGTCGAAGGGGGAAGGGACAGCAGAGTCTTTGTATTTTTTGTTTGACCCAGCAGGGAGGGGTTTGCTCGGGTAGGACATGGTGGATAGAAGAGGGAAATAGTCTAGGAATCCAGTGTTGCTGAAATTGACGAAATCTACTGGTGCGAACAAAACTAATTAAAGTTTTGTGTTTTTTTCGATGCAAATTTTTGTTCACTGCCCTGTGTGACTTGTCAGGTTAAAAATTCTCCACCACACAATTCCTGTCATTTGACTCAGCTTTGCATCGGGTTTCGTTTTTCATCGCGGTTTTGCGAATTTTCGTATTTTATATCTTTATTCAATTTATGTTGATGTAACTTGGCGGTCAGATACGCGTATTCCAATCAAATCAAGTTGTTTTTCTTGAATGACTCAATTTGAAAAATTTTTATTTTTAGGGGAAAACAGAGGAATTATTTACTATGGGAAATAAAATCAAATTCAATCAAGCGGTCTTATTAACTTTGAATCTCTCGAGCAACCATCTCCAATGCATCACGCTTCGCAATCAAACGTTGACGGCGTTGCGCTAATCCAGCAGGTTCCACAACAATCTGATCCAAATCTTCATCAGCAACATCCAATACATCTTGAAGCTCTTTGAGAATGTCCGGATCAAACATAGTGCAACGCAAACTTTTGATTACGTTGTCTGCAAATCTGGTGTGAGCGATCTTCAAATAGGCAGCCAATACTAATTTTAACTGATGCGCTTTCATTTCCTCACACGAGCGCTCGCCGATTCCAACGTTTCTGAAGGCATTGGTAATTGTCAACACTGAAATGGAGGTCGTTGAAGCTGCATTCCCAACGATTGATTGCAAAAGCTCATCATTTTGAAGTTTCGTAAAAGTATTGTGAAAAGTTTCGTTCGAAGTGTAGAGGAAGCGCTCCTTTTTCAAGTCCTTCTCCAGGTCTTCTTTCGCAGCACTGATCAAACGCTCAAGAAATTTCAGCAAAACATTCTTCATCCTTCCTCGAACCGAATTCAGAGTTTGTGGCACTGTTTGACCCAACAACTTGTCGCAGAGAAATTTGAGACGCTTATCATAGTGATCCAATAATTGAGTCGCCGGATCCCTCCAAGCCGAAATATACTTTTGAGCGATCGATTGCAATTCTCGGAATGATGTGAATACTGGCCATTCGTCTGTACGTTCCATTCTGACTTGTTCCGTTGAAATAATTTCCGCAAATCGCACTGTACTTGCGCTTCTGGTAATGCCATCGTCCAACATAATCGTGTAGTTACCCGCCGATCCTCCAAAATACGTTCCTTTGTACCATTTTCCATCGGGCCAATAAAATTCAACGCTATCTCCCTTTTCGAGCTCGTTTATATTGGTTTTGATGATCGAGGACCGCTTGATGGCATCGATAAACTCATTCTCGGCCTCAGCTAAATGTGGATGAACTCGGTGTTCAGCAACTTGAAAGAACGAATCGAGATAAATCCCGCGGATTGCGTCGTTGAACAATTTAACAATTTGAAAGCAGCATTCACGATAAGCGGTTCTTTTCGATTTCAAATCGGGCAACGTAGGTCTAAGCAATTCGAGCTGTTTTTTCACTTCCGCCAAGCCAGTCTCAATATCGTTGCGAACGTCCGGCAAGCATTCTCGAACATGATTTTCCAGCAGGGTAATCAGTTTCGCTCTCAAATTCGGAATTCCAACCAAGTCCGGGTTAACCAGATTCCACGGAGAGGTATTCGAAAAGAACTCCACTTCGTTC
Organism: Nowakowskiella sp. JEL0407; assembly: GCA_027600645.1. Classification (NCBI taxonomy): domain Eukaryota; kingdom Fungi; phylum Chytridiomycota; class Chytridiomycetes; order Cladochytriales; family Nowakowskiellaceae; genus Nowakowskiella; species Nowakowskiella sp. JEL0407. The sequence goes on along the minus strand of JADGJK010000017.1, from coordinate 97,476 downwards.
GACAACCCCATTTCCCAAGAAACTTTCCCGTCCAATTCCACTTGATTACGACAACGAACCGCATGAAACCGGTGCTTCAAAATTATCTTTTCGTTATTCAAAAGATCCACAACCGGCGTTTCCGTCCCTTTCTCAACTAAATCCGTCTTGGTTATCACCGCTAATGTCCTTTTTCCCGTCGGGTCAACTTTCTGTGCCGCATTTAGAATCTCCGAGTTGTGAACATTCACGTTTCCAGGTACAATCGCAAGAATAATTGTACGATCTTCGTCCAAGTATCGCTTAACGAGTCCGCGAATTTGTTCCATTATCGCCGGATCCTCTCCATCCTTTTTCACCGTCGTTCGCACCAATCCCGGCAAATCAATCAAGGTCAAACTCGGAAAGTCTGGCCCAGCAACCTCGATAACAATTTTATCATCGCTAATCTGTTGACCCTCGTTAACTAATTGCTCCGTAACCTTCGCAATCAATCCTTTCATTTCCGACAAGTCTTGAATCACAACGGCTTCTTCACTTTTCCCATATTGATAACGCTGGATGTACGCTCTCCCTTCGAAATAAGAATGCGCTCGCATCGAAATCTGCGTTGGGCATCGAGTGGTTGGCGCATGGTTAGAAGGAAACTCGATTCCAGAGAGAGCCGAAAGAACCGAACTTTTCCCACTGGAAGTATCACCCATGACGGCAATCTGCGGTACTTTGATGAAACTTCCAACCCCGCCGCTTCAAGTTTTTGAGCAATTGACCGGATTTGGGTAGATGAAAGGAAACTCAGCGGTGAGACTTCCTCAGCGTCTGAGTCGTGAGAATTCGTTTCTGGATTGAATTTAAAAAAGTTTATGTTAACCATGTGTAATACCAATACTAATTTTTTTGTCTTTTTCCGGGTATTAATCCTCATATGATTTTTAATTTTCATGCAGTTTTGAGATTTTATTGCAGGAAAATAAGATTTTATTTGCAGATTTGATTCTCATCAATATCAGAAAGTATTATGATTTGAGAACATGGTGGATTCTTCCAAACATTAGACAAGGACTGTAGTAATGCGCGTAGACGAATCAAAATCTGGTAAAAGACGAACAATGTTTTTTATTTCAAGAGCAACAAGAGCAAACGCAAACCTCAACAATTTGAATAATTACAAAACAGAAAATAACAATAAAAAAATTATCATATAATCTTTCGATCTCTCAATAACTGATTTCTTTCAATGCCATCTTCAACGCGTCCTCTCCTTCATCAAACACTGACGTCGACTCTGAACCGTTAAAGGTTCCACCATCAACGCTTCCAATTCCTTATCTTCAATATCAAGCCCACTCTCCAATTCCATCAATATCGGCTTATAATTCGCTGTTTGAGTCTTAACGGCACAATATCAGCAAATCGTTTATTCGCAATATGCATATATGCAATTAAAGCAAACTTCAGTTCTTGGGCTTCATTATCTTCATTACTTCGCTTTCCCGACCCAAAATTATTAATTATATAGTTGATAGTTTGCACGGATATGCTTTGATTTGTGGTCAAATTTCCAACGATGGCTTTCTTCAAATCCTCATTTCGTAGCTCACTTTATAGTAAAACTGTTGATTTGTTGTGAAAACATAATATTCCGCTTCTAAATCTTCTTTCAAACATTGCTTTGACTTGCTGATCAAATCATCGAGAATTGTTACAACAGAGAAGCATCGGTTTTCCCATTTCGCGATATATTCCCTCACAATTGACTGAAATACTTTGAATTACGGGAAAATAGAAAGTTCTTCTCCGCTCTCCATTTCCAGCTCTCCCTTTATAAAATCTTGGCGAACTTTCATTGTCACCTTTTCGCTGACTGGCACTCGATTTTTCAATTCGTAAACAGTAAATTTGTCAACATAAATCCCTCGCTTTTGCATATAACTTCGTCTCCAGAAATCAATTGATCAATGGTCTTGAGTGTTGAAAGTTTCTGGATGGTCTTTGAAAATTGGTTTTGTGCCTCTCGAATGTGCACTCGTACTCGAAGGTTTTTGTCGTCGAATAGTGAGTTTGAGTAATTTCCAACGAGAAAATCTGTAAATAAACGGATAATATTACGACGGCAATTGGCATAAATTCGACGCTTTGTCTTCAAATCGGACAAGAAGGTTCTAATTCGGTCAACTCCTCCTCAACTGTTTCGAGTCGTTTTCGAATATCATCAAACACCGCCGGTAAGAGTCGCCGAATATGTTGCTCGAATAGAGCAATAAGTTTCATTCGCAAGTTTGAGATACCAACTAAATCGCTGTTGAACGAGTTCCATTGAGAACTGTGTTGAAAAAAATTCGTCTCGTTTATAATCCCTTGTTCCCAAGACACTTTATTGTTTAATTCAACTTGTGATCGACAACGTACAGCGTGATACCCGTGCGTTCTGGAACCATATCCACCTTGGTGACAATTCCCAAAATCGATTCCCTTCTGGGTCAACTTTCACCGCGGCTTGGACAATTGCGGCATTATAAGAGTCTGAATTTGCCGGAATAATTGCCAAAATAATCGTTCAGTTTTCTTTCAAGAATTTTTCTACCAGTTCTCGAATTTGAGAAATCATCTTTTCGTCTTCTGTGTCGTGAACGGTTCCAATCAATCCCGGCAAGTCCCTCAATGTTAGATTCGGCATCTCAGAACCAGAGACTTTAATTACAATTTTATCCACGCTAATACACTGCCCTTCATCAAACAACTTTTACGCAAAAATCGTAATAATTCCACCACTATCTTCAATTTTCTTTATCTCCTGTTCAAATTCTCGTTTGTTGTTCTTTGAAGCGCTGGATATACGCTATAGCACTGAAATGATCTTTCATTTCCATGATAATTTGCGTCCCACATCTGGTGGTAAGTGATTTGTTTGCTTGAAACTCGATACCGGAAAGCGCGGAGAGTACCAAATTTTTGCCACTCGAAGTATCACCCATAACGGCGATTTGCGGCAATTCAATGAGATTGTTTATTCCAGCTGCGTAGAGTTTGTTTAAGATAGTTCGAAGGAAGTGACTGCATTTTGATTCAAGAACAGAGTAAAGAGGTTTGACAGCTTATATAATTATGTTGGCGAGGTGATGTAAGTCTTTGTAAATAAGCTTTAATGATACTGAGGTTATTGCAATTTTTAAAATGTAAGTACAGAATAAAAATAAAGTTATTATTCAGTTTGACGAAAAAACACAATAAAATTCAAATAAACAATAATTAAGACCCTCCGGACAAAGGATAAACCATAGACAACCGTAAAAAGATTCGCTTCTAATTAAAGTCACAGACGACGAAAAGAATAAAAAAAAGGAGAGAGAGAAAATAAACAAAGGTGAAAGAAAAAGTAAACCAACCGAAAGTCAGGTTTAAAAAAATAAAAAAGAATATTTATTTGTTTGGAACAACCATAAGATGTACACTTCGACTCCTTACATGACCTTTGCCTTTCGGTCTAGCTCGCTTCACGCCATCTCTATTTAATTGCAACAAATTCTCCACCATTTTTGCTGATCTCACTGAGGAAGGTGTACTCGTTGCCAAAATCGCGCTTCTCGCTATCGATTTTTGAATGTGAGTTGGACTCGACGTGTTAAGAAGGACCATTGTTGAGCCGTCTCTCATATTACGAACCGGAGAGGCTTCTTCTTTCGAACTAAAACGTGGTGTGGGAGATTTAAATTCAGAATTGACCGGCGGGTATACGTCTGGTAAATCCTCCAGACAACTAGGCTTTCTTGTAAAATCTAATATCGGAATACTTAATTGCGGATGCGTAGAACTTTCATAGTGTCTATCGTCACCGAAAGGCAAGGCGGTGTCTCCCAGATGATCGAACGATCTTCGTGATAAGGACGCTTTCGCATTTATTGGAGATCCTGGAGGAGTAACGATTGATTCTAGATATACAGAAGCGGTTGGATGTTGATGATGCAGTTTTGATTTAAGGGTTTCTTCAGTTGAGGAAGGTATATTGAAGTAACTCGTTTGCTCGGTGTCGATAACCATTGCATCGGGAAGGGGAGGGGTGGATGGCGGCGAAGAGGATCCATTTGCTGAGAAATTCATTGCGGGCGACAGATCCTTCGGGGAAATTGAAAGTGCAAGTGACTCGCTTTTTTTTTTGCAGACCCTGGTCGCACAACGACCCTGAAATGATAAAATCTGTCAAAACGCAAACGATGTCATCGATCGATTAGAGTTTTTTACTGTCAATGAGATGCAATGATTCATTCATACCCAAAGCCCGGGAATAGATTTACGCCCAAAAAAGTTGTTGAACGCTTCGAGAAAAACAGTTTTGAAATTTTTTTAAAAACTCAAAGTTCCAGAATTTCATTAATTACGAGAAAGTAAACGCATCATTTTGAAGAAAACAGGATAAACAGGCAAAGAGTGACAGCGAACAATTTGACCGCAAAATTTGTGCGACCAATGGAAACCAGCAACTTCACATCCACGAGCAATTACTTGGACAGCGATACTTCGTCGCCCATCGACATTAGCGCTCTTCTCCTCGATGTCTCCACCTGCACCATTTCCATGTTTATCTCTATGGCTGGTTTGTTCCTGTCCTCCCGATTTGCGAAAATTCGCTCCGACTCAGATACATCCACCGACGGAGTGCATGGAGAGATCCTTAAATCTACTGTAAATACTGCGCTCACTGCCATTGATGAAGAGAACAACCAACCGATAACGAACAAAGAAGAATTAAAAAATTCTAAAACACAATCACGAAACGTTCTACGCGCTCTGGGTGTGCTGTGGAAGCGTGATCCGAATTTCAAATGGTCTAGTTTGAATTGGATAATGTATTTAGCCTGGGTACTCTTCTTTGTTACCGATATTTACTTGTTGTTTTATGTCGTTGTTCCGGAATTATCGTGAGTTCAATATTCCAACAATGTGACAACTCTTAACTTGTTGTGTTTGTTGTCTGTAGGACGTCTCTTCCTTCAAAAATATCCAGTATTCTCGCGCATTTCGTTTTCGCCTTCTATATTTTGATTTCCACAAGTTCGTTCCCCTTAATCTCTCTACCCTTCGCTATTAGAATTATAACCTCCACTTTAATCGTCATATCTACACTTACTTCATTCACATCCTTAACTATTGTTCACATCAAAAAACAAAGTTTTTTGTATTCCATTACCAACGGTTTGGATGCAAACACACAAACCTCTATCTCTTTACCCCCTAATTTGCTATTCCTCGAAATATTGGTGCCTCTAAATCTGTTTATACTATTGATGCTTATTATTCACACTTCCACGAGTTATTTGCTAATCAGCACCCGACTGAAACGAATTTTTATCACTTGGAAAGTCACGGTTAATCGCAGTGGGTCAATGCGGCGATGGCTGAGATTGGATCGAAGATCGAATACCATTAATAGCGAGTCACCGAGTTCGAGAAGTAGCTTTAGTTCGATGTTTACGAATCAAATCGGAAACAATTTTATTGGACTCGCTCGAAATTCTAGTTTATATAACGGCGATATATGGATGAAACGATCGAACAGCACTCGACCGGAAACTACGATCAATTTTGTCGATGAAATCGAGTTGGAACCAAAAGAACCGACGCATCACACTACTCTGAGTTTAAATCGCGATACTCTAAAAACAGCCACTAACGAAACTGCAGGAGAATCTGCTGAAACGAAACCAAACGCGGACTCTGGAGAATTCCTAGAAGTTGAAACGCGACGAAATTCGATTTCATCCACAATATACGCAGCGTCGATAGCACCTTCAGTACCGTTATCCTACCCATCTCCAATCTTTGATAAAAGCAAATCTGAAGGATCGCATGTATCGCCAGCGAAAATACCCATTGCAACGCCGGTCGTTTCAACAAAGACACCAATTTCATCTAATCACATTCAACACACATCTGTACAAAATCATACTAATTATTATTCACGAATTACGGAAAAAACCATCATTTCAAAGTTATCAGCGATTGCAATATTCACGACTTTTATTATGTTGTCGGGAATCGTTTTGTTACTCGCTTCGTTGTTTTTGGTGCCTGATGGCGCTCCAGGAACACATAGCTCTTTTGAGACTGTGGGGATTAGAGCGTTGTTTTTATTGGTTTTCCTGTCGGTTGAGATGATGGGAAGGGTATTGTGGTGGAGTTGGGCGAAATTGGGAAAGATTTTAGATTTGACGGAGCTTGAGAATGGAAGAAATAACAGCAGTGCGGAGCTTGAAGTGCCGGTGGAAAAGTTTTGAAGGATTATTTTTTTCAAGTTTTTCTTTTGATTTATTTTTGTTTTGTTTTGTTAAATATGAAGACATCGAATACATTCGTGAATGTGATATACTACGACAACAACGATCAGATTTTGGATTTAAAGAGAAAGCGACAAGAAAGAGCACCACTGCAATACTGTCCGTTTCTTGTATGCGGTACGAACTGCTGGCATCATTCAATATGATTTCATTTCAGTTTTATGATTGATGTTTGTTGGTGGATACGATACCATGTAATAATGCAATAATAAAATATTTCAACGCTGTCAAGTTCTCGACCAATGGATGACGAAGGCGGCGGAAAACATTGCCCAGTTGCCACAAACACAAACTTGAAATGTCAGACGAACCATCAACTCCTCCAAGATTGTCTACTGCAGAGGCAAACCTCTACGCCCATCTCCCTCACTATGATAGACTGAAGTTGGCCAAATTGTCTGAACTGTCGCCGGAAGAGTATGCCGAGAGACTTGCCGCTCTTCGAAAGAAAGAGGTTCGCCTGCCGTTTTTTTTGTGTACGTGTATGTTAAAGATCGAATTTTACTTCCATTAGGGGTTTATTTGTGATATGGATGGTGTCGTTTACCATGTAATCTAATTTGAGAGTTAATTCACTGTTACTGTCTCAACTTGTGAATAGGGTGGAATTCTACTTCCTGGCGTGGTCGAATTCATAAAATGGTTGAAAACGAACAACAAAAAGTTCCTCTTTTTGGTACGCAACATCCACCAACCCATTATACATCAATTCTCAAATAATTCATTCTTTCACTGTTTTGTAGACAAACAACTCTGCACCGACTCCAAAAGAGCTTTCAGTGAAACTTAAGCGATTAGGTGTAGATGTTCCCGAAAGTAATTTCTATACTTCAGCGATTGCGACTGCTAGATTTTTGAAAAGTCAGAATCCGAATGGAGTGAGTTTATAAACTGTCTATGGATTTCAATGATTGTATTTACTTTTTTTGTGAAAAGGGGACTTGTTACGTTATTGGCGAAGCTGGGCTTACTCATGCGTTGTATGAACATGGATTTATCATGAATGAACATGTATAGGCAATTTCTTTCTCTTCACATATTCCATATTGTTGATATCTCTTTTCCATACAATATAGGATCCGCAATATGTTGTTATTGGAGAAGGGAACAGTCACAACTTTGAAAAGGTATTGTTTATCAAAAGTCGGATCGCATTTTTAAAATTTCTCAGATCACAAAAGCAGTAAACTTTGTTGCGAAAGGTGCGAAATTAATTGGAACGAATCCCGATGTGGTATGAACTTGTTCAAATGCCGAGCCATCATTTTATGATCTCAAAATCGAAATTGGTAGAACGGACCAACGGAAACCGGAATTATGCCATCAACCGGAGCATTCGTAGCAGCAATCGAGTTAGCGACTGATAAGAAAGCGTTCTATTGCGGCAAGCCATCAGCGTTGATGATGAGGTATTGGTTTTTGTTGGTCGACCACAACATCCATAGATCATTTTTCCAATGTAATCTCCGTTTTAGATACGCTCAAGAAATTCTCGGAACAAAGAAAGGAGATACATGTATTATTGGAGATCGTATGGACACTGACATTTTGGCTGGAACATATGCACAAATCGACCCAATTCTTGTGATGTCTGGAGTCACAACAGTGGGTAATTTGTTTGAGCACGCTTATCGCCCGTATATTGTGTTGAACAATGTTGGAGGAATAATCGAGGATCAAGAATGAGAATAATTTGTTTTGCGATAGAGATTATAGTATCAAAATAGAATTTTGATCGACTTTCATTTAAATTGGGTCTTATGTTTTGAAAAAAAGAAGATTTTGATCAAATTCAGATTGTGATCTTATTATGTTCAATCTTGTCTTAGTTTGCTGCAAACCTTAATCCTTACTGCCCATTTTAGAATTAAGGTTTCTGTTTTGGAATCTCTCGCAATGCGTAAGGTGTAATTGAAATAAGAATGGAATAGGGGCATATTACGTTGCACGAATAATGTTAATTTAACGCAAACATTCAAAAACGACAGCTAATTTTTCTTAATAACTTATTTATTACAGTTGACAAAAGAAACCACCCAACTCCAAAAACTCTCATTCATGTTCAATCAAAACAACGTCCCCAGCGACACTAACAACGGCATATCCCATGGCCGCCTTCGCAGCTTCTTCAACTCTACACTCTTCAATCCTGAATCCGACAACTGCGTTCCCTCCCAACGCACATGCATGCGCTCGAACTACAGCGTACAATTCTTGTATCAACGTATGCGTGAATCCCGCCATGCCAGCTAACCCAACATCTCCAATATCAATCACCGCCGACTCCTTCACAAAATGTAACGCTACACGTCCAAGTATTTGCACAACTTTCGTATCAGGAATATACCCCAAACTCGAAATCTCGACATACTTTTGTAAGTGTATCTGAACCTGCTGTTGTTGTTGCTGCTGCGCTTGTTGTTGCGTACCATTTAAATTCCTAATCGAATTATTTCTCTGTGCCGAATAACTAGACCTTCGTTTCGCTGTTGATGGCGTGCCAACAGTCAACCGTCTCTTCATGGCATTCCACGCCGTATACGGGCTCGTTAATATCAAACTATGTCGTCTCTCCCATCGCTCTTCTTCAATTTCAACCTTAGAAGTCCCATTCCCTGCCACTTGTTTAATCAGTTCATTCTCAGACTCAAATTCTTCCTGAATATCAATCGAACTCGGTCCAGAAAACGCATTCGAAATTGAAGATCCCGCCGAAAATGACATTCGGGTTAATTGTCGAAACTGTGATGCCACTGGTTGAACGATTCCAGTTATTGACGGCGATAAGTTTGCCCAGAAACTCGGTCGATCTGAGCCGTTGTTAGTTGCCCCCGAAAGAGATGTACGGGACCCTCCAAGAACCGCCGCCAAATCCGTCACCGAAATCGATGGCGCGAGAAATTCTTCACTGTTGTTGTCGCTCCACTCAGGTATAACTCCCACTGCAACTGCATTCATAACAATAACAACGTCTAAATCTTTCGGTAATTTTACAGTGTATCGAACGCCCGCGATAACGCAAGGATTGAAGAATGATAAATTCGCATTAATCTCGTTATACATGTTTCGGAAAATCTCCGCCAGTTGTCGATTCGGGTGATGCATCCCTGGAGTAATGCGACTATGCTTGATGGTAGTGATAATCTGCGTATGTAGTTTTCCTTTTCCCGGTACGTCAAAGTTTAAAAACGGGTTACTACCATCATCTGAATTTTGGAATTCTCCAATCCATCCGTCGATGTTACAAATCTGCACTCCTTCCGGCCACAAAGATTCCGTTAGCAATACTAAATCTTCATCGTGTTCATCATCAATATGGACAACGGCCGTTTGAAGTTGCTGCAGCGTTGGTCCATTTGGAGTTCCAGCATTTGAACGACTAGACTCAGATGCACTATCAAGATCCTCACTTCCATCCTCGACGTCGCTATCTGTTTCGCCACCATCAACTCTCCCCATCAACTCATCGGTAACATCATCATTCGTATCCACATCCAACCGTTCCATTTCCTTTGCGACAGCCAATTCAATCTTCGCCCGATTCTTTTCACTCGTTTCCACAATGTGCTTTTGTAAATCTAATAACCGCTTATCTTCTTCATCCAAGACGTCAATATTTCGTGAAACTTTTAACGGTAGCGGTGGAGGAAGCGCACTCACGTATATCGCCGTTCCTGTTGCTACTGCCGTTAATAATGATCCTTGAGATCCGCCTCCCGTTCCAACCACATCTACATCTTCGCTCACCGCCAGTTGAATCTTCAATCCAAAAATCGCATTGTATCCTAAAACGCGAAGTTTATACGTCAATTGCCGATGTAAATCGTACTGCGCGAATGGCAAGGATTCAGAGAGTTGCGTAGCTTGACTTTCACCTGTTCGTGGTTTTAAACTTCGACAGACTACAAGCAGAAAAAATTAAATTCTTGCAAGTCTTATTCAATAAAACATTGAAAGACCGTGAGCTTCAATTAAAATCCCTTTTCCAATCGTATCGAGTTCTCGAGGAACTTCTAACGTACTCAACAACATTTCCGGGACGTATTTCTTCTTGCATAGGGCACATTTCGTTGGCGTCATAGGAAATGGTGAAGTGGATTTCGAGTAACTCGTATGAACAGAAGAACAATCTGTGAATAACAACGCAAATTTAATTGTCAAACCTATTTTTTTGTTATAAAGCAATAAAATATACTTACTCGGAAGTGTTAAACTTTTAGTTCCAGAATCTTTACTTCCGCGACGTTTCCGCTCAAAGACTGATGGATTCAACGCAACCGCCGTTCCCACACACTGCAATACCACCACATCTCCTGCAACCGAAACCAATTCATCGTACCCGGCAACGAACGTACATCCCAACGCACGAGCGTGACTCTTTAATTCATCACGCAACTCACTCCACCACATCTCTCGCATTTCCTCATCTTCCGTTCGTGATGTATTATCATCCAGCATTTTCACAGACATCGCGGATACCAACCCGCCTGATGCTAAGATGGAATTCGGATGTAAATTCCTTACAGTAAGAATTAAAGGTTGCGATATCAAGTCTAACATAATCGGCGTCAAGTGATCAGTCTTTATAGAAATCTCTGGAAGCATTCGCGGCGATTCCGTAAGTACTTGATTTAGCTGGGACATTTGCGGTTCGAATTTCGGAGTTGTCATGAACGCCAATTGATCGACCCGCACCGACGACGAATTAGACGAAATAGAAGTCGATAATTGCTGAATCTTTTGCGGTACACTCAAGCTTGCAAGCGGTAACAAATTCTGTGTCGAGGGACCATTCAGTGGTGTCAAACGAACCGCAGTTGCAATTGCTCTAGCTGTAATCGACTTTGTCTCGATCTCCATGTCAAAGTATTGTCTGTACGCAATACATGCGTTTCCACCTAAATCTAGTACTTTCTTTCCAAGGATTCGTTTGAGATTCGCACTTAGTTTGTAAAGCAATAGTGATCGTTGGTGGTTACTCGATCGCGGAGTTCGAAAATTATCTGCCCAGTGGTATTCTGGGTCACTATCGGAATCGGTCGCGGCGACTAATCCGAGAAATACATAAGAGTTGAGGTTTAAAGGGAGGATATCTGTTGCGTATATTGAAACTCCGGCCGAAGAATCATTGAATGGGTTTATGTCGCCAAAAAATTGAATTTTTACTTGCACGTAAAGTTCTCCACGAATCCCGCACAGTGAATCATATCTAAAACGAGAAAATGGTTCAAGTGACAGAATGGATAAGATATTATAATGTTACATAGGAAACCATCCTGATATTTGAGAATCGGGTATACTAAAAAATGATTAATTGATAATCGATATATCAGATTTTTAACTGTCGGGAATACCTATTGACTAATAACGAAACATCAATAACTACAGTTCCAATAGCATCATTGTACTATGGCAAGATTAAAAACGCTGAAATTTTCACAAAGTAAGCTCAAATATACCGTGATATGATCGTAGTCCTGTAGTAAAAAACAACAACAACGTTAATTATACAGCAAACAATAATGTTGAAGGTAGTTTACCATAACTTTCAGAACCAGTGGTTCACTCTGCAATGCGGCATCTGAAGTAACTTCCTACGTAATAAACAATGTAATTTGTGCGCGAATCAATGATATTTTTTTTGAATAATTACAATTCGACAATCTTCGTTCCAAACGGGGTTTAGAGTTCTCCGCTGAATTTGAGTTCTGAAAGTCTCGTATTCGCCGAATTTAACTTCCACAAACGCATCTAAGAAGTTTATGAAAAACTATTAAAAATGAAGGTAATCTACATAGTTGTTCTATCTGAAGAATTTACCGGTCAATTCAGTGGTTCTATCCATAATCGGGAGATTAACGGCGCTTCCAATTCGAACTTTCAAAATACATGGCTGAAAAATAACGGTGAACTTTTTTATTCCTTTTCCCTTCGTTGTTTACCATTTTGGCCTTTTTTGTTCTTGTCAGCTGAGCAAACGCGGTTCAGACGTTTTCCAACCTCTTTCTGCAATGAAAACTTTATCACTGCCATTCATATAAATTGGCTCATATGGTGTCGTATGATTAATACAATTGATCTCTGCTGTAAACATGAAAAAAAAAAAAAGTCAGAAGTCGATATGAAAAAATAATTTTAGGATACATAGAAGGATCAACCATGGATGGAAATTGGGTTGAATCACGGATGGGAATGAAAAGCATTCACAATACTATTTTTTTATTGATATTGTCTAAAGCAAAAAATTACTTATATGGTTTTCATAGCTGACTTACCAATTATTGCTAAGGGATTTTCTGATGATTTCCCAAATGAATCCAAGGGCTTAAGCAAGAAACTGCGTTTAATAAATGTAAAATAAAATCATAATGAGTTCTAACGTGAATGTATTGAAAGAAGACCAGAAAAAACTTGTTGATAAACATATGATGCTCCAAAAATTCCCCCCCCAAATGCAATATTCCTCAGTTTTACTTCAAAGTGCTTCAATTACGCTGCAAAATGTCTCGGAGTCCGATAATGCCCCGAATAATCCTCCCTGTTGTTTAATCATGAATAATCCGTCTTCGTAATTTCCTTTATCCGTCGCAGCTACAATCAGAAACAAATTATGGTTGGTTATTAATTCATGAATATGAGCGTTTCAAATACCTGTACAATCAGTCAATACCATACACTCGTATCCACGATCATTGGCTTCTCGACATGTGGTATGAACGCAAACATCTGAAACAAAAGTTTGGATCAGCGTTTGAGTCTCAGTGAGAACAAACTATAATGCGCTATACCAGTAGTAACTCCCAGAATTACCAGATTTTGAATTCCTAAGAAACGTAGTCAAAATCAGGATCAATTACCGCATGTAAAATCGAAAGAATAGGTGAAGGTGAATAATTTCAAACGGAACACCATCGCCAAGTGAAAATGGTTCCTCGTACCTTTTAAATTCAAAACCATGTCCAAGTCGGTAGCGTAGAAACTACCTTTTCCAGGTTTATCTATGATGGTTTCACCTTCAATCGGAGCGAGTTCTGGGATAATCTCCCACCCTTTTTCTCCTCGAATAAGAACTTTCCCTTTTTAACAAAAGGATAATCAAGTTAAGCATTTAGCGAAATTATAAAATAGAAACAAGAATACCCAATGGTCCCATATCACCGATTCCAACACCATTCAATCCAACTTGCCGTGACCGCCATTGCTTATTTGCGGGAAGATCAGCTAGATCAGGACGATGACCTATAGTCAAAACTTAGTATTAGAAAGGATAATTTGATCCGAAGTCGTCGATACCTTCTCGAGTGTGAATTATGTGAAATCCTTTCTTCCGCGAAATTTCCAATACTTTCTGTATATTCGGGATTATTGCACGCGCCGCGTCTAAAGAGTAGCCCATACTATCAATATAACCACCCGGACTGCAAAAGTCTTTTATCAACAATCAAAAACCAGTCGTTAGTTTAAATTGCTTAAATTCAGTTTCAAAGTCACAAAAACACACCATTTTGCATATCAATAACGACAATAGCCGTATTCTTCGGAGTCAGCTTGCCGTTGTAAGGCCAGGGATACGGATCGGCATTGATGGTGGTCGATGACATTTGGCCCATTCACTCTTATCGTTTGTGTGACGAATTTGTGGCGCGGTTCAATTCATCACAATTTCTGTGGGTTGGACCGAGATAACCGATTTCGAGATAAGTGTAACGCTGCTGATAAAATTATGTTCGTCGATGCGAAACCCTACAGTTGGCCCTTTGATGGTGATCTTACGAAAGGTTGGTGTTCACGTTGAGCCTCTTCGTTGCTTGAATTGTTGAAACTTATCGTTCTTTTTTGGTAGAAAACACTGCAATTATTGTAATCGATATGCAGGTATACTTTATTAAATCTCGTTTCAAACTCCAGAAAACGTCTCATGCTCCAACTTTGAAATTTACTTCAAGAATGACTTTTGCAGTCCGGGCGGATACATAGATGGACAAGGAATCTCACTCGAACCAATCCGTTCATTAATCCCGCCAATTCAAAACCTCCTAGCTATCGCCCGCGAAAAGAAAGTCACCGTAATTCACACGCGTGAAGGTCATCGCCCAGATTTATCCGATTTACCGCCAAACAAAACATTCCGATCACGTCGGGTTGGTAATGGCATTGGTATCGGCGATCAAGGTCCGGGAGGTAAATTGTTGGTGCGAGGTGAATTTGGATGGGAGATTATTCCCGAGTTAGCGCCTATTGAGGGCGAGGTGATTATTGATAAACCCGGAAAAGGAAGTTTTTATGCGACTGATTTGGAAATGGTTTTGAAATTGAAAGGTACACGCTGCAGTAATTCTTTTTGTTGGCTCTGACTGGTGTCGTTTGGCTTTACAGGAATCAAAAACATCGCTCTTGCTGGAGTTACAACAGATGTTTGCGTTCATACCACTATGAGAGAAGCGAATGACAGAGGATTCGAATGCACCTTGCTCACGGATTGCACCGCAGCTGCTTTTGACCGAAACTATAACGCTGCAATTAAAATGATTCACATGCAAGGCGGTGTATTTGGAACAACAACTACCAGCGTTGAGTTTGCAAAAGCTATTAGTGCTATGTAGAATGATTTATCCTGACTTTACAGGAAAAACCTTTTTTTTTCACTTCATAATCATTTTTTTTTGTCATTTGCAATGTGTTATTTTTTGGCATTTATTTTTTTTGTAAGAAATAAACACTTCAGAACTAAAATTAAAATTTTATTAACATTCTAAATAATTTTTCAAGTTTCATAAGGAAGAATCAAAATTTTGCAGATAAGCAAGTGGCCAGAAATTCAAAATCAGTATATTTTTAGCAGTAACTTTCTCTACCAGCAGGTAAATTGGACAGGAAACCTGTGATAATAAACATTAATTGAAGAAATATTCTATAGCATTACTAAAATACCACTTTTGTTCTTTTTCAAAAAATAACAGTAAACTAGATTAAATATCTGACTTTTATATCTTTCTATAAGATAAAGAAGACTGCAATATCTGTAAGAAGTATATACTTTTCCAAATCTCTCTTTTCCAAAATATTTGAATTATAAAAAGTCATTATCTAAAATGACTGTGCCTGCTTGTTAGGAATTGAATCTTTAGATATAGATATGGATAGGTATCTTGGATGTTCTTTGTAATGCTGCATATTTGTACCTTATGAAATGATTTATATTTTTTTAATGAAATTTTTAAATAAATTAAAAATAAAGAATTTTACAATGAAAATTAATGTCATGCAATTTAAGGAGAAATAAAAATATTCAAAAAATATTTTTGTTTAAATTTTAACCTAATTAAAATATAGAAAGTTTTTCTAGTCCCTCCTTTTCAGTGTTTCTGTTTCTGTTTCTGTTTTCTTGTATTTATGTATCATGGCATCAGCATCATGGTTTTGTTAACTTCAACTTGTATGTTATTTTATTGATCCCTCTCAAAAACAGAGTTATTTTCTAATTTTTTTTATAATTAAACATTTTATCAACATTTTTTTTTGAAAATCTATTAATAATACTTTGTTTACTGATTAGATGTATATTTAATTATAGTATTATTAGATTCAAAAATATAATTCTAATTTGTTTATTCCAAATTTTTCAAAATAATATTTATAGAGTAAATTGTTAAAGAAGGATTTTATGTTTTTCTTAAAGATTTATAAATTTTTAGGTACTTTTAGTATGTATTTAACTAAGTTTTTTCTATTATCTATTAATAAAGTGTCAGAGTATAGTATTTTTCTGTTTCTTCACCCCTGAGTAGATCAATGGGATTAATTTGCAACAACTACAAAAACAAATAAAATAAAAATAAAAAAAAAAACATTTTCAACAAGCTTGCTTACCTTGGTTACCATACTAACAAAATCATTAATATTATGCCAAGGCTCCAAAAATTGCAAAAGGGACTAAATCAAAATTTTCTCATGGTTGCCAATATTATATAAACTGAAAATAATAAAATCAATTTTGATTATATTTATGGTTCTTTTTTAAAAAAATTTAAAAAGAAAATATTTCCAAGTCTTTTTAAAAAAATTAATATAATTTTTTATTACTTTTTTATGTTTATTTTAATAATCTTGCACTTTTTTTATCAATATTTTACAGTTAATATTAATTAATTCAAAAAAAAATATTTCAATAATGCTATATTTTGCTCTAGCAACAATAGAGTAAATATTAAAAAAATTACCCAAAGCTTATTTAAAATCAAATTTAAAACCCTCATTATAATAAAAAAAATCAGAATAAATTATTAGATTTTTATAAATCCATTTTTCAAAACAGCATATATCTGAATTTTTTAGAATCTCGACATTAGAGAAAAAAATATAATTATAAATATTGTTCGTAGATCAGTATTGTTGTTCTTGAGAAATTTTCATTGATCATTACAATACTTAGTGCACAGTAGAGACATTGTGACCATCTATACAGTTTCATTATCTTTTCACTAGCATCATCATACCTGAAGATGTTTGCATAAGTAGCAGACAGCAATTTGTTTTTTAATTTTTTTTTTTAAAACAAGTTTTTGCAAAGCTTTTAAATTAAAGAAGAATTTTTTCTCTGATGCAATAGGAAGCTTTATTTTACATGTCTCAGTCACTATATTATACTTTCCTTTGTTTTGTGTATCCACATATTGAATAAACATTAATTTTTTTCCAATTTTTATTTATTTTGGCTTATAATTTATATCCGACCTCCGCACACTCAATAATCCCCTTTCCCAGTACTTGCAAAATTCCTATGTTGATTCATCTGCTGTTTCCTCTGCATCTCCAACTTCGGACCTAAAAAAAAGCATCATCAAAACCTTTCTCAATAACCCACAAGAAACTACGAAAAAACAAGACTTACAATCAGATATCCGATGTCCCAACCCACCACAAAACGAACAATCAACACTCGCCCCTTGAACACCTCTAAATTCCTCCGTCGGGTCCTCCAATGCACTCAAAACAGGCGGAACACGTTGCTTAGCTTCTCGTAACAAGTGTTTTAAATCGAGTAAGATTTGTTCGGAACATGAGCGGTTTATGAATGTTGTTGCTACTCCGGTTTTTCCTGATCGTCCTGTTCTTCCGATTCGGTGGACTACATAATGAAGAGTTTAGCATTTTCTTTGTGGTTTAAATGTTTTTTTGTGGGTACCGTAGTCTTCGATTTCTTTGGGCATATCGTAGTTGATTACATGTTTGATTTCGCTGAAATCTAATCCTTTGGACGCTACGTCTGTTGCTACTAAGACATCCGCTTTCCCTTCTTTAAAAGCTTTTATTGCAAAATTTCGTTGTTCCTGATCTAATAACGTGCCGTCAATGTCTGCTATAAATCAAGAAAAAAACGATGCACGTACCTTTTCCACCATGAATAGCAACCACATCGATTCCTTTAATCAACAAATACTCATGAATATCATCAACATCATTCTTGTTCTCCGCAAAAATCAACACCGGCGGCGGAGTCTTTTGCAAACACTCCAACAAATACACCATCTTCGCTTCCTGCTTCACATACTCCACCTCCTGAATAACATCCAACGACGCCGCACCCGCCCGTCCAACATTAACAACCACCGGTTGCACCAAGGCCGTCTTTGCAAAATCCTGAATCTTTTTCGGCATCGTCGCAGAAAACAACACGGTCTGTCTCTGCCCCTTAAAAAACGACATGATATTCCTCATATCATCTTCAAAGCCCATATCAATCATCCGATCAGCTTCATCTAACCCCAAATACACACAACTATCTAAATTAAATTTCTTTTTCTCCAACATATCTTGTAACCGTCCCGGCGTAGCAATAACGATATGCGGACCTTTTTTAAGCACGTTACTTTGTTCTGCCATGTTGATTCCACCCATACACAACAAAATCCGCAGTTCAGGGTACCCGCCGTGACGCGACAAAAATTCCGCCATGGCCGTAGCGAATTCATGGGTCTGTTTAGCTAATTCCCGCGACGGACATAAAATCATTCCTATCGGTCCTTCACCACCTACAAGCGGTAACTTCATTTCGGCCTCCAACGCAAATAACATCATCGGAAGCGTGAAAACGAGGGTTTTACCAGACCCAGTGAATGCGATTCCAATCATATCTCGACCGGAGAGAATCACGGGGATACCTTGGATTTGAATTGGTGTGGGAGATTTGATGTTTTTTGAGATTAGGAAGTCGATTATTGTGGATGGGAGTCGCATGTCGCGGAATTTTGTTAGTGGGGGTGGGATTGAATCGCCTTCGACGAGGATATGGTATTTTTGACGAATTTGGGAGATTTTTTGCGGGGATAGGCGGGTGAATTTTGAGTATGGTTTCCATCTAAGAAAGAAAGTGTTAGTTTTTTTGAAAGGTGTTTTGAATTGAATGCGCAGTTCTTACGAGGTTTTCATGGGTTCGATGTATTGGATGCCTTTAGCTAGTTCTAAGTCGGAGAATAAAGCTTTATGTGAAGATTGGGCTTTAAGAATCTGCTGCTCCTCATCTAATTTCAAATCCAATTCAGATTTCTGCACTTCGGTTTTCTTTAGGATTACGGCATCGTGTAGAAGTGATTTATCGTATGACGAGTCAGCGGTCGAGACGGGAGCTGCGGAGGTCTTTGAGAGATTTTTGTTTTGGGTGCGCAGTTTCCTAGGGACATAAAGATCTTCGTCAGGAATGTCAGGAATCTCAATCTCCATTTTACCAAATAAAATGGCGACACCGTTCCGCGACTTATGCAAAGTGCTTGACAGGATAGAGAGCAAAGCCACCCACGCCCAGAAGAAGCAGTTTGTCATCAACTACTTCCAACCACTGCGGACCACTGATGATTTTTTCCCCTATCTCCGGCTGTTTGTCCCCGAGGTTATTTACTTTTCCTTCGATTACTTCAATATTCACCGGTTAATTTCTTTTGTCTAGTTGGATAAGGATAGAACTACGTATGGGTTACGTGAATCCTCACTTGCAAAGACATACATTGAAATGTTGGGAATCGCCAAAGATTCAGCAGACGCAAATTCACTACTAAACTACAAATCAATATCATCTGGCGTAAAGCTCATTAATCATCACTCTACTACGCTTATTTCTAATTCCATTTTTGTGAATGTAGAGAAACGCAGGAAATTTTCCATTAATTTTGAAATCAATCATTCAATCTCGAACAAACCCTCCATCGCAGAGTATCACTGTTAATGACGTTAACGAGCAGCTGGATATATTAAACGCTGCTGATAAGAAAGAGTACGTTTATTGATTTTTTTTACACCTGTGATCCCCGTTTGATCGCTGCATCGTTTTCAGCAAGAAACTATACAAACAAGTTTTCCATTACTTTTTCATGAACTGTACCGCAATGGAGCAATATTGGATCTCCAAGATCATATTAAAAGGTTCTAGTAACTCCATAATAAATTTTCCATATCTGAAACTCTCTTCTAGAAATGAAAATGGGAATGAGCGCCGACTCTATCCTCGATATCTACCACCCCAACGCAAAAGCTTTCCACAACCACTATGGAGACCTACAGAAACTATGCGAAACACTCAAAGATCCCAATTACCGTATGGAGGAAGAAGGAATCTCGTTGTTTAATAAATTCGTACCAATGTTGGCGCATCGTGTTGATAATATGGAAGAAATTGTAAAGTTGATGAATGGCGAGGAATTTTATATGCAGACGAAAGTTGATGGTGAGCGGATTGTTATGCATCGGAAGGGTGATGAGTATAAATGGTTTTCCAGGTGGGGTTTTCGATTTGAAGGTTTTTGAGTTTCTGTTGATTTGTTTTTTAATTTCATACTTTTAGAAAGCAGACGGATTATACAAAAGATTATGGGGCTACGAAGAATGAAGGGTGTCTGGCTAAATATATTCACGAAACTTTCCACGAACGAGTAACGAGTATAATCTTGGACGGAGAAATGTGTTACTACGATGCTGATGATGAAATTCTCGGAAAGTTTGGAAATCTCAAGACCGCTATCAAAGGTGAAAAACACTCTCTACTATTTATTCGTTTCTATAACTCAGCCTATTCCGTCTAAATCCAGAGGCCAAAGAACAAGGTAAATATTCTACTACCGCGAATATCATAAACCTCTTTAAAATTCTCCCTTTATATCAAAAGGACAAAACAGTCGAAAACATCCATACTACATCGTATTCGACATCCTTTACCTAAACGGCCGCTGCATTTCCACATCCCCACTAAAAGACCGCCTAAAACTCCTCAACCAAGTAATCTCCCCCAAATCCACGCACCACGAAATCCTAACCCACACAATCGGCCGTACCCCAGCCGACCTAATCGAATGTCTCGACCAACACATGGTAAACCAAGAAGAAGGTCTCGTAATAAAATTGCCATCCTCTCACTACGAAGCCGCAACACGCCCCAAAACCTGGTTAAAAGTAAAACCCGATTACTTCCAAAATCTAAGCGATGATTTAGACGTACTTGTCGTCGCGGCGCATTTTGGACAGGGACGACGAGGTGGAAAGTTTGCGTCGTTTATGCTGGGTGTTATCGATGATAGAGTCAAGACTACACCGCCGACTGTATTAACGTTTGGGAAGTTTGGAACGGGGTTTAAGATGGAAGATATACCGAAATTTGTACCGAGTGATACGAAACATTTGAAGCAGTATTCGGCGCGGACGTGTCCGTCGTGGTTTGTTCATCCGTTGAATTCCAAGGAGAAACCGGATTTTTTGATTGTGCCGGAACATGGTGTGGTTGTTACTGTTAAAGGTGCGGAGATTGTAAAGAGTGAGGTTTATGGGAGTGGACATACGGTGCGGTTTCCGAGGTTTGTGAGGTTTCGGGAGGATAAGAGTTGGGAGGAAGCGATGAGTTATAGTCAGTTGTTGGAATATCTGCAAAAGAATAAGGGGAAGATGCAGAGTGTGAGAAATATTAATCCGGAAGAGGTTAGGAAGAAGAGGAAGAGGGAGGTGGGGAGTGTTGGGGTTAAGAGTCGGAAAGTTGCGATGGTTGATACTAGTATGTTGCCGACGGATGTTTCGGGGGTTAGGAAGTTGGATGAGCTGTTTGAAGGAAAGGAGATTTGTATTTTTCCGAATGTTGAGGATGAGTATGATAAAATGGAGTTGGAGAGAGAAGTTGTTAAGCATGGTGGAAAGTTTGTACAGAATCCGACGGGAAATACGTTTGTAGTTATTGCTGATCGACAAAGTGAGTTGAAGTGCTGTTTGCGTCTTGAAAATTCTCATTTAAAACTTTTTATTTGTAGCAATGAAAGTGACAAATCTGATAAAATCCGGCAACATGGACATTGTTCGTTCTAAATGGTTATTTTCATGTATCAAGAATGGAGAACTACTCCCTCTAAATCCAAGGTAAAACTGATACTCCATCTAAAATCAAAAATATCACCCTATTAACTTGTTTTCCAACTTTCAAATAGATACATGATCTTCGCAACACCAACAACGAAAGAATACTTTAAAAAGATCACCGATAAATATTCCGACAGTTACACCGACGATTTAACCGAATCATCCCTCCGCGAAATATTCGCCAGCATGCCTACACCTAAATTCATTCCAACGCCTATCCCCAAACACCTTGCGCCATACGCGTTCACGTTTCCAAAACAAACTTGGACATCGAATTTATCGTTACCTACAAAAGTCGTATCAGAACGGTATTTTTCCACGATGAGACATCCAAAGTCGATATTTAGGAGCGTGGATTTTGTTGTGTATTTAGATGCTGTCCATCCGGTTCCTGTTGTTGAAAATTTATTTCCTACGTACACACCCGAGAATTCTGAAAAAGATTTAAGAAACGTTGAAGAGTTCTTTAAAGTCGTTTCAGAGAAGAAAAGCGGGTACGTTCCAGAAAAACTAGACTGCGAGAACGATTTATATTTGTTATCGTTGAAATTAAAAGTTTGGTCCGGTGCGACGGTTGTTAGTGCGTGGAGTCCGGCTGTTACGCATGTGGTTTTGAGGAAAGGTCGGGACAAGTGTGTGAAAGCGAAAGGTGATGTGTGTTGGTGTTTTAAGTGTCGGAGGGAGTTGTTTGTTGGTGCGTGGACAAAGTTTCCGGGGAGGTATAGTGGGGAGTATAATTTTAAGGTTGTTGGAGAAGATTGGCTTGAGAAGTGTATTGAGGGTGGGACTGTGGTGGAGGAATTTTGAAGATTGTTTAATAGTTTTTGTGGAAATATAATGTGACTTTTGGAGATCAAATGTATTTATCTGAATAACTTCAGATCAGGCATTTTCAATGCTGGACGACAGTCAATGTGACAATCGTGCATAACATAGCAGAGAAACAATGCGGTGATGGTACAGAGTAAGTAGGAGATTCAGACAAAACAAAGGGGAAGCAAGTGCGCGCGCTGAATACACAAACATGGCTCCCAGCGGAAATGCAAATGTCCACGTTTTCTTTTGCTCAGTTTTTCTGATTTTCTCCTTATTCCCTTTCCTATTTTCCTGTTGCTTTGATATTCGACATTGTCGACCAATGAACATTTTCAAGAGTCGAATTTGAACAAAAAAAATAGATTAGATAAGATTTCAGAGTTCCAGATGAGCAATTTCATACTATCATAATTGCCATCAAAACAGCAGTAATGATCTAAGTACAGCAACGGAAATCGACAGATTTCTCAGACAGCAACGTTGAACTTCCGACAAAGAATTGAGTTTGAGTATCGATTTCGGCCTCGACTTCAAACGCTCAATTTCACTGCTTGCGAAAGACGCGCGTGATACATATCGTTGTCTGTTTTTCATCCAAATTTAAAATCAAAATTATTGCGTTCCTGATTCACAGTTGCAAATTTTAAAGGACATTTAATGAATGGTCATGAGAAGTTTGGTATTTTAATTTAGTGATAGTTACCTGGGACACTGAAATTTGTGTCGAATCACCGACTTTAAAACAACAAACATTTATAAGATCATGACAATACATCGTCGCACGATTTAACTATAAGAAGAGTGATTTTACGAGCCCTGAAAACAGCTCAAATCGGTCGGAAACAATATCATAATTGGAAAGAAACCAAACGTCACACTCAATCCCAAACTTGATAGATAAATCGCGTGGTCACTAACAGAAAAGAAAGGTATTTCAGAGCGAACAGCAACAATGCATCAACAGACAAATAGCCAAAGAAAGTTGTGGAAATACGGAGGTAACACAAAGAGAGTTGACAAGCTCCGAGATTGATGGAGCGTCCGGAGGAAGACAAACGGGCCCGAATGACGCAAGCGCCGATTACCGCGGATGGGCGCACGGGCCACGGTCAAGGCTTCCTGAGCCCAGGCGAGATATTCTCTGCATTTTCTGTTTTTCCGCAATCCACATTATCCAATAATGCTCCACCACAATTCTCTTCTGCCCAGCAGTCCTCGGCTTCCACTTTCCTCAATCTTCCGTCTTCCGTGGCGCTCGACCCTGAGGTAAATGCTGTGGTTCGATCTGGAAACAGAAATTTTCGTTCTGGCTCGTTTTCTTCAACTTCTACAACTGGTTCAGAAACTACCCACGATTCAGCTTCGCCAACCATTTCACAAATTTCTTTTTTTAAACCGCCAACTACTGCAAGGGCGAGGCACGGCAGTTTTGCATGTGATCGATGTTATGTAAAGAAAGTTAAATGGTTTGTAATTAGCGAAACTATATTAGGCATATCATTATAAATTATTCTCTCTGTTTTATTAGCGATGCTTCGCAACCAAAATGCTCAAACTGTGTTGCGAGAAAATCCGAATGCACCTACGATCGTCAAAACAATCCCAACTTTGGATCTCACCGAAGAAAGAATCTTAAATCAAAGCAAGACCTGGATAATGCGACCGAGATATTTGAACCGCCCAAGTCCAAATTGAAAGTTGCTGGTAGCGACAGAAACATATTTCCAGTCTCAGATCCTCCGTTATACCCTTCATACCCGGGCTCAAACACTATAAACTTGAATATACCAATCAATATTCAGTTTCCACCACTGAATCCCAACTCACACGAACCCTCCATCTCATCAATTAACTCGATACCATTCCCTGCGGGTGTGATCGATGAACTGCTGTTCGCTTTTTTCCCAAACTGCAATTGGCCAATTACAGTCGTTCATCCTAAATCATACCTGGCGAATCGAACGAGTCGCTCGAAAGGCTTACTGTACTCTATCTGTGCTATTGGCGCGCAATTCACTGAAGTCGGAATTCAAATTGCGAAACCGGGGGAAGCCGTTGGAGAATCACTATTCGATCTTGCGTTGGGACATCTTAATTATGAGATCCCCACGCTTGACGACGCCTGTTGCGTTTTACTTTTAACTTACTTTGGAAGTAATGCAGGAAAAGGTTTGCTAAATCGTATTTTTTTTTTATCAAACAACCAGTTAAATGTGCAATCTGTTTCTGTTTTTTTTTTCTTTTTTTTGTAGTTAACACAATGTTTTATTTATCCAATATTTGGAGAATGATTGCAAGGAAATTGAAAATTTGGATCGATCCGGACGACCCTACGGCAATACCCATCGCCAGAACTTGGAACCTTATACAAAAGGAAACTTTCCGAAGACTTTACTGGTCGTGTACTGGCATAGGCTTACATTCGTATCCAAACTCTTCCACCAAGCGACCATTACCAGACCACGTATGGGTGTCACTAACAGAAGACATGTATCAAGGCAGTCCCCAATATCGACCAGTTCAACATCTAATCGAATCATCAGACGTCCACTATGTAGCAAACGAAACCGGCGCAATGTTGAACCTCGTTCGCGGAATCGCAAATTTGTGTAAACCGCCTGGTTCCGTAAATGATTTAGCGGTAGACATGAAAGCACGGGAAGTTCGAGGCGCGTTGGATGCTTGGGAACATCGGATCATTATTGTATCGCCATTAAGTCCGTCTCCGCCGTCTTCCAGGTCGCAGTGGCTTGGGATATACGTACATATTTCGAAGCATAATATTATGTTGTTGGCGCATCGGTATTTACTTGTTCGGTTCCTTGAACAGGTTATAAAGAAAATGAGGTAAGATATAGAAACACGAAAATAATATTTATTGCTTGAATCTATTTCACTTTTTTTTTTTTTTTTGCACAGTCCGAAAAACTTCCAAGCGGAAACCAATATCGCCGAACTACTAAATATTCTCGCGCCGCAAACATCATCGTTCCAACGAGGAATAACAAACACCGAACTCCCGTTCCTTGAAGAAACGATAACCAGGAGAAACCTGGAAGCCGAAGCATTTCTCGCCTGTCACAAAGCATCCAACGCAGTAATCTCAATCCTTAAAGACATCGTCCTCAAATACGACCCACTACTAGAAAACGCACACCCGTCGTTAACAATTTGTTTGATCCAGTTATGTGTATTTTTAGGCGTGCTGGCGCAATATGCGGAAAGCGAAGAAAATCGACGAAAGGCGAGTGAGAATTATGGGTTTGTGAAAGTTGTGTTGAAGAATTTAGCGAATGGGAATGCGAAGGTCGCGATGAGTATGGTTAGTGCTTTGGATGAAGTTGAGGTGAAGGGGTGGGTTGCGATGAAGAATTTTTTGTTAACGTTTTTTTCGTGGGAGATTGGGGTTGATTTGAATTTTGAGTTGTAGTTGATAGTTTGGGTTTTTAGGTGGTGTTTATTCTTTTTTTAAATGTAGTTTTTTAAATAATTGAATTAGGTCGATCTTTTTTTTTTATTTTGGTCCAAGATGAGAATAATTTGTTTGTATATTTAGTAAATTGTAATTGTTGATATAACAGTAATAATACGAGATAATTTCAATTTGACACCATTAACATTAACAAACAGCTGATTATGATCTAGTCCGCTATAGCTATAGATCAGGCAATTGTTGACTTGCTGTAGTGCGAGTGTAATTTTAAGGTTGTTGGAGAGATTAATATTGGGTCGAGAAGTGTATTGAGAGTGGGACGGGACTTTGGTGGAACTTCAGATTGTTTTATATTTTTTGGTGTCTGTGCAAAAAAAAATGAGAATATTGCAAGTAAACAAATATTTATTAATAAATCTCAGCTTTATAAAATTTAACCATTATTGGTGCTGAGAATTTCATCTGCAAAAAAATACGAAAATTACTCCAGCAGTCCTTACAATCTCAACACACATATGTGAGTCGCCCTTCATAGAAACGTCTTCCTTCAAAGAAACCCCCGAATTTTCAAACCATCAGTTTGAATGATGCACCGCATCAATGAACAAATAAATTCCCGTCCTAATTCACCAAACGGTCCGAACGATGCAACTAACATCCATCACGCGGGAGATTTCAGAAGCGCAAATCTTGTTGAATCAAGCAACTTTGCGAGGTAAACTTCACAATCGAAACACTTTAAAGTATTGTACTTGCATGCTCTTTGAACGTGATTTTTCGAAGGTTGCTGTGCTGCAATATATCATTTACGGTACTTTCCAAGACTTTAACGTGATCGCGACTGACTCTGATTGACCGCAGATTGTCGCCGAGCGCCAGGGTGGATAAGGGAGAGTGTCGTAGAGTATCCCATCAATATGCCGAATCAACCCGTTCGTTTGCAAAGCATCTGAAAATACGCGAATATGCTGCAAAGGTAAGTGAATTGTGGTTTTTAGCGTACGCAGCGTCGTATATTGTTTTAATATTTTGCAAACCAGTAAAAAATCATCGTCGGATGCAAACTAGATTTCATACCCAAAGTCCAAGTTCTTTACTTCCAGTCTTCTGAGCAAATCGAACGCATGAACCGACAGCTCGCGATATAAATAAAAATAAATCTCCGTAAAGCGTAAAATCAGGGTCCTGTTTTCGTTGGGCAGGAGCGATTCAAGCATTGTTTCCCAACCAGGCGTCCACGCGCTGAAGTAAAATTTGATCCTGAAAGATTCAAGAAATCTACAAACCCGTATCCCGTCGTTCAATACAAGAAATGTGTCATCATAACCGGAAAAGTATAATGAAAGCTCACGGACTCGCAATCTGGTTAATATCGCGCAAACCGATTCCGCTCGCCACATACTTGGACGTCTAAAACCTCCAAATTCCTACAAAGGAACAACCCTTCCAACAGTATATTTTCTATCTGAGAATATTTCCACATCGACGAATGAAAACTAAACTTCTTTAACCTCGTTAGACTGGAAACTCCATATCCGTTATCATCACTGTCCAATTCCTCCTCAAATGCATGGCTGTTGACAAGATCAAGCTCAATGAACGTAAGACTCTCCAAGGTCGGAAACAAAGGTAAATACTTTGCAAGTTGTAGGAGTAATGTATAATGCAGAGTTTTGAAGGTGAGGGAAAGCAACTTTGAAACCAAATCCCGCGAAGTGAAGACTGTAGCAATTCCGAAGTATTCACGTTTCCAACAGTGAAATGCCGCGAATATATTTCGATATTAGTAGATCGGTCGATGTTACGTTAACAAGTTCTTCGATGGTATTTACTTTGCTTCGCCGTTGATCGGAGCCGTAAACTTCCCGGGTGGAAAACAGTTGCGGGACAAGTAATTTTCGGGTGATTTTCGAAGTGGAGGAATAATTGATGATGTCTCTTTTCCTTAGAGACAAGCAAAAGCGAAGAACAACATCGGTTGGGAGTTAAATTTCAGACATCTTGTCAACGTAAGCACCTCGTCACGGTTGCATTCCAGCACTCATGAATTGTATCATAATATTCAAAATTGTGGGCTTCAACAGCTATGATCTTTCTGGATCAGATTGTACGTATCTTTGTGATGGACAAATTCCAAAGCTATTAACAGACGGTTTTTTGGATATTACTGTTATAAAGCAAATCAAATTATTTCTGCTCTGTAAAAATCCACAATCGTTTGCAAAGGGAAATAAGTTTCAAAGTAAATTCGAAGATCAGGTCGACCAACTCTCAAAATCCTCAAACCTATAATTCCGTCCTCTCTTTCAAAGATTCCCCCAACATTTAATCCATCAGTACCAATTATCACTCCAAATAACAAAAAAATAAATTCCCTTTCGATATTGTATTTGGATCCAATTGTAACATATGTCACCGAGTTATTCGAATTGCAAATGACAAGTACGGTATCAACTAGTTTGGCATGGTAAATATCGCAATTGCTGCGTGTCAGATGGTGACAAACTTTGCATATTTGCTTCAACGTTACGCTTTGAATCTTTGCTGCTTGCATTAAGACATTAATCGTACTTTCCAGGACTCGTACGTGATTTGAGCAAATGCTGATGGAACGCAAACTACTGCACAGCATCAAGGTGGGTGATTGAGTGATATCAAACGTTGCATCACCTTTGAGGTAAAAGTCGATATGTTTAATTGACTGATTGTCTCTCAAAGCATCTGAAAATTTGTCAATATGCTTTAACGACACGAAAATTGTTGATTCGAGTGACTCCAACGACGTCTAACGTTTCAGTATCACACAGAACAGCAGAAAATCATCATCGCTTTCAAAGATAATCTTCGATCCCAGATCAACATGATTTACTTCTAACCTTCGAAGAAAGTCAATCGGCGGAATGAGAATCTCATAGGAACAATAATTTTTGATCTCAACTTCTTGCAAACTCAGTGCTCTGGTTTTGTTTGGTAGAAGCGACTCCAACATCGTTCCCCAAGTTGGCAAGGGGGGTTCAAGGATAAATGCGATCCTGAAAAATTCAAGAGATTGACAAACTCTTAAACCTTTATTCAATATCGGAATTGCATCGTCCGTATGTTTTTTGTAGCCTGAGAAGTACAACGAAAGGGTGCGTATTCGTATTTCAAAAATAGGCTCAGCCGTCATATCACACACCTCCAAATTTTCCAATTGTTGACAGGTCAGCAAACCCTCCATCAGCGCATTTTGCACGCAGTTGAATCTCCACAGCCACTCTTTAAAACCGAATTTCTCAACTTTGTCAGACTGGAAGCTCCCATTACAATATCACTTGTTTCCACGTCGTCTTGATCTATCGAACCGACCAGGTATAATTTCCTTTCTTCTTGCGAAAGACCAACGTCAATGAATTTGAGAGATTCCAGATTCGAGAATAGGGGCAAAATCTTTCCGAGTTCAGGGAATAGAGTGTACAAAGGTAATTGAAAGTGAAGGGAGACAAGGTTTTGAAACCAGATTGTGCGAAGTGACCTTCGCAACAACTCGGGAGTGTTTATGCCAATTGCAAACAGATTTCGGGTGTATTTACGTATATTTTCGGCAATCAGCAGGTTGGTAGAAGTCACGTTGATGATTTCATCGATTTCACAAGTATTATAACTGACGGCCAAGGCCCCGTCTGTCACCGAGGTTCATCTATACTTTTCGCTCCCCTTGGAAAGTGCATGGGAGGAAAATAGCTGAGGGAGAAGTAATTTGCGAGTAAATTTCACAGTGGAGGAGTGATTAATAACTTCTTCTTTTGTCAGGTATTCACAAATTCACAAAACAATCTCAGGAGGTGGAAACGGATTTTGAGACATCCTGTCGATAGCAACAAACGACTACGGCAAAGTTGAACAACGTTTTGAATCCCAGATAGCAATAATATAGTATGATATAAGGATAATAAAGAATACAAAAATAATCGACAATGATGTGGCATTTTGTTGAAACAAAACAAAACCAAAAATGTCCCAGTCAATTAAATGATGAGAGTCAAATCTTCATAGATTTGTCTGATCTTCCCAATAGTCCCAATAGCCGCCGTTGATTGGAAACATAATCTAAAATCTAGTCGACCAACCCTAACAATCCTCACACAGACCGTGTCAC
Source organism: Nowakowskiella sp. JEL0407 (assembly GCA_027600645.1). NCBI lineage: Eukaryota > Fungi > Chytridiomycota > Chytridiomycetes > Cladochytriales > Nowakowskiellaceae > Nowakowskiella > Nowakowskiella sp. JEL0407. The sequence goes on along the minus strand of JADGJK010000017.1, from coordinate 67,391 downwards.
TTTTCACAAAAAATCCATCAACCGCTAGCCCCTCTTTTTGAATAATCTTTTGTATCAAAACGCTAATATACTCTATTCCAACATCGACATAAGAATCGATTTCAAGATCTGTCACATTGGAGCTCGTCGTGGTGCAAATTGTAAGCGATGAATCTATCAGGCACATAAGGAACTCCACGCACTCTTCACATATCAAATCGTCTGCACATTCTGAACACGTTCGTTTGCAGACAATACTCTGCAGTCGTTGGTGCCGAGACGCAACATCAACTAAGGTCTCTAACATTTCTAAACCATCACACGTAATGCTGATAGAGCGTAAATTCTCATTAAGTTCCAATTTGATTGGGACATTTGCTGGACATAGACGAGTACGCCAGATGTAAATATCAAGATGTCGAACCGAGTCGTTTACTTTTAGTGCGTTCGAAAATGCTTCAATGTAATTCGCGGGAATAGATATTGTTGAATAAAGTGATTCCAACGACGAGTAACGACTGATTACGTCACAAAAAAGTAAAAAATCATCTGGGTAGAGTTTGATACTGCATCCAGCCAGCAAAGATCTTACTTTTAATCTCTGCAGCATATCCACGGCTTTCACAGACACCTCTAGACTAGCGTAATCATGAATCTCTAATTTTTTCAAATCAAGCGTTCGAATTTCGTTCGGTAAAAGCGATTCGAGTATGGATTCAACGACTGGCAGTGGTGAACCCATCGCTATAAGAACACTGAAAGATTCAAGAAATCTACAAGCTTTTAAAGCTTTCTTGATAAATTGCGCCGAATATTTGATCGTTTCGGGTTCAAATGGTGGGAAAATTAACGAAAGGTCGACAATGGGTAAATTTGTGAGAAGTTGCGCAATATCACCAGCGGTCTTACTGCATACTTCGATCTCCAAGCTTCTCAAATTTTTGCAACACAATAGCCCCTCTAAGATTTCGTTTAAGATAATATTGTAACTCCGCCCTCGTACAGATAGTTTAAATTTCTGTAGATTCTTCAGCGTTGCAATACCTTTGTCGATATAACTATTAGGATCAGTTAATATGAAATAATTCGTTCTCGCTGAATTGTAGGAGTGAATTCGTGGGTAATACGAAACGATATCGGTGAAGATTAATTCTTTCAAAGTAGGGAAAAATTGAAGATACCGTCCTAGCTCAAAGAATACATCGAAACAAATCGATTTGAGGTTGAGCAAAATAAGGTTATCAAATGCAAGCGTACGCAGAGCTTGTCGCAGCATATCTTCGGTGAAAACATTTTCAATAATGAGATGTTTTACGCAATTTCGCAAAGTTCTGCTTATTAGAAGACTCGTCGACGTTTCAACAAGTTTTTCGATTCTACAAAAGTTGTAGTTTCTGGTTTTTTCGTCACGAGTGTAATCAGCAACGGAGAGGATAAGGGATGAGTGTAATTGGGGTAAAAGTAACGAGCGAGTGAACCTTGAAGCGGAAGAGTACTTTATAAGATTGTTCTTGTCGAGGAAACTGCAAATTTGAAGAAGTATTTCTGGCGGGGGTTGCTTTATTTTGTTTGTCGTAGTAATTTGAGTCTGCATTTTGAAAGTTTTCGCCACAACTCTCGCCACAATCAAACAGGCTCAAGGAAGTACTGCAAACCGTTGAGATATTTGTGGGCGATCATAGATCATCATTTGGAGTTGGAAGCAACTCTTAAGGATCTTTGGCAAGATTGCGCAATCAAAAGAAAAACGATCACATTATCATATTTGGTCAGGATTTTGTATGGAGTTCATTCTCATTTTTCGAAGCTATCAAAGCCCTAACCCTCTTCTTCCACTTGTTAATTTTCTATCCAAGGCGTAATGAAATTGCTGTTCCATGTCCTTCGCAACCTTATCACCAACTTTGGCTTCAATAGCGCCTAGACCTTTCCCACTCGAAATGGATAAGCTACTCGAGTTAGTTGTTGATCTTGATTTCCCAAGTCCCATTAATCTCTTAAATTTCTGTGTGTTTTACAATTAGCTTTTGTTTCACTAGACGTATAAATTTTAAAATATCCCTTACTGCCGTTCGAGAATCATCAGCTAGATCTGCCTTTTCCCAGTTGTTCCATTTCGTGTTGATTTCTGTTGAGGGTTGTATCTAAATTCAGTTTTCATTGAGAAATCAATCGCGTGGGAAATGGAATTTTGAAACCTACCGGAGTTTTTGTATCATTATCTGAGATCGCCATCGTGTTACTGGATTCCGTTGCCAAAGTCTCTTCGGATTTATCTTTTGACTTTTTCTTTTTCTTTTTCGTTGGTTCCTCAGTGAACTGCGCTGATCCCGAATCGGTTGCTTCCTTGGAGGACTCACTTTCATCCTGGGACTTTTTCTTCTTTTTGTTCTTTGGTTCTTCGGAAGTTTGCGTAGACTCCAATTCGGCAGCTTCATCGGATTCCTCGTCCACGACCTTTTTCTTCTTTTTCTTTTTGGGTTCATTGGTTGAGTCTTGAACCGATGGTTTCGCGACAGAATCTAACTCTTCTGCGTTGCTGGAAGCCTCATCGTTCTCTGATTTCCGTTTCTTCTTCTTCTTCTTCTCTTTCGTCTCCGATTCTTCCAAAATTTCTTCGGCCTGCTCGAGATTCGCAATCTTTTGTTTTTTCGATTTCTTTTTTTCTAATTTTTCAACGAACTCTGATAACTTCGATTCATCTTCGACTTCATCGGTCGATGATTTTAATTTCTTTTTTTCCAATTCTTCGTCTTTTTTCTTTTTTGCCATTTGCTATTTTGACAATATAGGCGTTCACTCCAAACTTATTTTTATTTATTATTTTTAATGAGATTTTTTAAATTTCCTCAAAAAGTAAAAATTAAACTGCGTCGGAGAATCCAACTTCAACCGGTTGTTCCAGCAATCTACAACAAAGAATAAACATACATCTTTGTAATCAAACAAATCAAGTTTACCCTCCATGAATAACAAGAAATAGTCCAGCACTTGATAACAGCCAGAATATTACAGATCCAGCTCCAGTGAACCATAACGCGATGAACCCTAAACCGCCAAGAGCGATGTATAATTGTTGCTGAGTTACGCTTCCTTGATAGAAATTTTCATAAAAGATATTATCTAACTATTAGCAGATGCTTACTTCCTGCAAGTACCACAGGCTGATTAGCTGGTAATGCCGAGACGTATCTGAAAAAATTTAAATTAATCCCGCAAACAATCAATCTCGCAATTGATATAAAGATATACTTTAATCCAAGCACTAAAAATACGATCACGAATAATAAAAACAGGTTCGTTAACCTGAAAGTCAACAATACTTTAATACATTCAGAGTTTTTAAAGAATACAATTACATTGTGTAGGCGGTGAGTATAAGTGCGATAAATAGATAGTTATTTTGATATACTTGCGCGTTGTAGTTTAATCGTGCAGTGTAATCTGTGTAATTAGATGAGAATTCCGAAAAAATCTGCGTGCATGCGATAAAATCTAACCATTGAAATCTTTCGGTCTCGAAATTCTGGTTCTGTCGAAGAATTCATTCTTTCAAACAAAATTGTGTAAGTAACCCGGTTCTTAAAAATAGCAACTACAAATTACACGATACCCATGGTTTCAAAGACGCAAATCTCTTGGAACCTTGTTCTCTAATAGTTTCAGCCCAACCATTTGGATCCAATTTCACATAATTCTGAAAGTTCGAAAGCGTTGAAGTCGAGGGGAATTGCATTTTGTTGATAAAAAAGTTTTTGACGGAAAACAGCTCCTTTCAAAAAGCGGCACGCAAACTTCCCCTTTTAAAAATTAATCCTTGGCAGAATGTGGCAAAGAATCTTCTTGTCATCGTTACTGTTTTCTGTATCTCATGCGCTCAAATTGTCCGTGAATGATGAAAATAAGGTATCGCTTTGTTTGAGAGAAACTTGAATTTTTCGTTTTCATTTGTGTAAAACAGTGTGTTGCTCCTCCATTAGGCGATGTAACAGAACAATGCGAATTCATAAAAGCGCACTGCTCAGATGGTTTATCGGGTTATATCGACTATCTGCAATTTTACTATTGTTCGAATTTTCAATTGCTGCCTTTCCTGTGCTTGGTCAGTTTTCTGTTTTAGCCGGTGAAACATCTGTAAAATCTCATTAATTTATCGTGTTACGTTTATAGATTATAATTCTGGCGTTGTTATTTTTAATGTTGTCAACTGCTGCGTCGGAATTTCTTGCAGTCAATTTATCGAATATTTCCAATTGGTTGAGACTATCCGAAACCGTTTCTGGAGTAACTTTGGCAGCATTTGGTATATTATTTGTTTAGAATCCGTGATTAAGTCTCCCCTTGAAACTAAAACTCAATTAAGGAAACGGAGCACCCGATTTATTCTCAACATACTCTGCATTTTCAAATAATATCGCCAGTTTAGCACTAGGAGAGTTAATGGGTGCCGCATCGTTTATATCCCTCGTAGTGGTAGGAATGGTTGCAATAATACACCCCTTCCAACTTCCCAAACGGCCGTTTCTCAGAGATATTTCGTTCTTTATGGTTGCGATAATGTCGATCATATATGTTGTACATGATGGAAAAGTTACGTTTTGGGAAGGATTAGCGTTTGTGGTTTATTATTGCGCTTATGTTGTTATTGTTGTCGGTGGTCATATTGCGAGTTTGAAAAAAGAGGAAGAAATTCCTGTCGTTGTCGATGGTGACTTGAAACTTTGATATTCTTGTTTATGGATTTTAATTTTTCTCTCAGACAACTACGATGACGATGTAGAGGAAGCAAACGAAACAACAAACTTATTAAGCCCGAATTCACATCTACATCCAACCCCCACGTTAGAAGAAGTTTACGATGCACATTTTTACCAAGACTTGAAACCCGTTAAACGTCGTGTATCTGAAAACTCTTCGATTTATTCAACACGTTCCCGGCACTTGGTTATTCACGAACTTACCACAACACTTCCAAATTCAAACCAAATGTATCATTCTCCAGTAATCAACGAGCAGGAAGAAGAAGAAGTATTGGCGAGTTACACGCCCGAAAAAGTCGTAAGAACGTCGATAATCTCGCGTCTTGGAAGTTTACGGGATAATGTGTTTCCGATATTTGTGGAATGGGATGATGAGATGAGTGGATTTGAGCGAGGGATGTTGGTGTTGAATACCCCGATATACGCATTGTATAGATTGACGATCCCGTTAATATCAAATGAAGAAATGGAAGGAGGAGATTCTGGTATGGTTGTGGTTGCAAATACTGAAGAAGTGGAAGTTTTGGGTAGTAACGGCGATGAAGGGTTCGAGGTTCCGGTGAAACAGGAGCGTATACGGGCGATATCGAAAGAATTAGTCATTTTGCAGTGTCTGATTGTGCCAATATTTGTTGCCGTATTGGTGTTAGATTTCGAGGTGCTGAATGTAATTATATTGGGGATATTTGGTGTCTTATTAGCGACTGCCGCGTACTTTTTACTGAAGAAAATTCCGCTGGATAAGCTTGGGAAAGGCGTTTCAGTTGTTGGATTCTTGATGGCTATTGTGTGGATCTATGGTAGTGTTTCTCTTTCATTTGGTCTATGTTAAATTTAAAACTTAACCTGTAATCACATCATTGAAATAGTTGTTGCGGGAGAATTAGTAAACTTGTTAAATAGTCTTGGAATAATACTCGGATTAAGTCCGACGATAATTGGAATGACGATTATGGCCCTTGGAAATAGTGTCGGAGGTACCTATAGCTAAACTCGCGTTTTAGTGAACAAAACATTTTTATTTGTCCTTCTTGATAGATTTTATGACTAATATCGCAATTGCAAGAATGGGTTATCCGGCAATGGCAATTGGGGCATGTTATGGATCCCCGATGCTAAGTAAGTAAATCGAAAGATTCAATTCCGCATATTTCTCACAGTTTATAACAGATATTGTACTTGGCGTTGGAGTAACAGCGACGATACTCACGTACATGAGTGCCGAATCGTATTCAGTAACTACTACACCAACGTTCTTCGCATCAGCTTTTGGATTGTTGATCATGCTGGGATTATCAGCCTTGTATATCCCGTTGAATGATTACAAAGTTACGAGGAGATTTGGGATGTTATTAATAGGATGTTATACACTTATTATGATTGTTAATGTGATTGTTGGAATTATTTATGATGAATAAAATTTTTTTGAGAAGTATTCCCAGCTGAGATTGTGAAAAGGATTCAAAAAAAACGCAGGGACAATGCACAGTGTAAGCCTTGCAACGAAGCGATACTTGAAACTCGCCGATGGGATGGAAAAGAACTGGCGGAATTGATTAACATGAAGACAGAACTGGAAGAAACTCCTCTACATATTGCGGTTGAACGGGATGAGGACAATGATTTAGTGCACCATTTGCTCTCACTCGGAGCTCATGCAAATATTCAGAATAAGGACGGTGACACGGCGTTGCACTGTGCGATCAAATCGAAAACCGTTGCAAACGTGATTTCAATATTGCGGTATGGCAACCCGGATTTGAATATAAGGAATAATGATAGGAAGGCAGCGCGAGATTTGGATTTAGGATATTTGGGGGTGATCATCCGGCGCTTCGAGCTCTGGATGGGGCAGAAATGGATTGGGATCTCGAGATGTTGCAGCAAACGTGTTCTCAGTATCGAGTTGAACGGGAGTCGATTTCCGATGATGAGTTTCATTCCGAAGATTCGGACGATTCGGAAACTGAGTTTTATACTGAATTTCTTGGCGACGAGTTGGACTAATATAAGGATGATGCATTGGTTGATTAATTAATTTATTAAAACAACTGATTATTAGTGAACTTCTAAAAATTCGCCAAAGGGTTGCGAACACAATAAATCGCTATAAACTTTAAAATTGTTAATTGCAGAGCTACCTAAATGATTACCAAATTGATTCACATACATTTCCAAATCACAATGTTTAACTTCAGGATGTTTCGTCTTAATATTCAATTCTAATCTGTCCACTTCAGATCCCAACGTAGAAACAACGCCTGCACCGTGTCGAATCATCCATTGTTCCAATTCCTCCTCGGTATTAATTTTTTCCAGTTCCTCTTTGGCTTTGGTACTGAAGAATTGTGATCGGGAGATGTATCGCCGCGTGATTTCTTCGCCATTGAATAAAATCTCGGCTTTAAATCGCACCCATTCCGGACCCAACGAGGTCGTTTTTACGTCGTGCACCGAACTTAGAGTCGTAAAATTGAGGTTAGCAAAATCAAAAACAAACTCTTAAATCTAATACCGAACTACGGGATCTGATTCTAAAATCTGCACAATATCTTCTTGACTCTTCACCGGCATACTATGTTCGACCAACAAGGCAATATTTCTCCTGACCAAAAAGGTCGCCACAGAACCCAACAACAAACCGATTGACACAGATCCAATATGGTCGATCATCGGATTATTGAAATATTGACTAAGCGTTAAACATGTTCCAGCAATTCCTACACCCGTGATGGCAGCAAAATCTTCAAGTAAAACTTGAACAGTCGTTGGATCCGCACCTCGCTTCAAATATTGGAAAAATGATTCACCGGCAGCATCCGCACTGCGTTTGATCTGTCGGAATGCATACATCATAGTTGCTGAATAATTTGTAAGGAATTAATAATTCATAACTATTGCAAACGTTTCTGATATGGTTATTACTTGATTCGAATACCAGAGAGCCACCCAAAACCCACCACGCTGCCGTAAGTTCCCCAACATGATGAGAACCAAGTATCAAACCACTGATTCCGTGATATAAACTTACACCACCGCCAAGAAAGAAAATCCCAACGCCCGATACTAATGCCCATGCATATTTTTCTCTGCTGAAGCCGTAAGGATGTTGTCGATCTGGTTTTTGCAGTGACCTCCATACTCCCCACATTAATAAACATTCATTACTGACATCTGCGAGTGAGTGTAAAGCTCTGAGAAAATAAAGGGATGAACAAATGAGATTTTTTCGAATCGAATTTTTCTTTTTCTTTTTACTCTGAAAACATCGATGAAGATCCTGATATTATGGCGGCGTACATTTTCCCGGAAAACATTATCAAGTTACTGGTAATTGCTAGAGCGATAACTTTTTGCGATCCATGTAAACTTTCTCTTCTGGCTTCATTAGATTCAACTACAACACAAAACATAATTAATAAGATGCTTCTATGTTTATCTGCAGATGGTGTAAAATGACAAGAACCTTCAGTAGCTTCACGTTTCAGGTGCTTAATTTTCGATTTCCATTCACCAACCCAAGCTTCGGTATCGATAACATGGTTATTCTTTCTCAGTATTGGGGAGTTATAAACAAGACGCACGGGGATGAGACTGGAAGAGAATGCAGGCCGAATCTTTGTTGGTTGCAAAAAAGAAAAGTTTGCGACGTGGAGCGTTCGTCTCCTCATATTCCTTGTCAAGTTCCTTTTTGAAAAACAATTCAGAATGGTTTGCAAATTGCTTTTATCCCGGTTTTATTGGAAACTAACTATTCTTCGTTTTATGTGCATTACGTTGTTGATCTACTGTTCAGCCTCTTCGTTTGGAAATAAAGGTAACATTACCCGATGAAATTTGAAACAACCGCTTCTCAATTTATAGTGCATATTTTTAAATCAATGACCGCTTTATTCTAATAGAGAAAGCTTTCCAACCGAAGCGATCGTGTGAAAGCGGTTGACTTTCATCCAACGGAACCTTGGTTATTAGCAACATTATACAACGGTTTGACTTACATCTGGAACCACGAAACTCAGGTAGTTTCACTTGCTTTGAAATTAGTTGCTGTGCGTCTCACATTGAAATCAAAATTTGATTTGTAGGCATTGGTGAAAACATTTGAAGTTTGTGATTTACCTGGTAATTTCCAGATTATCCGAAAAATACCTCGATTTTAATATCTTTATTTGATTAACATTTAAATTTTTTTTGTATTCTTCAATAAATACAATTATAGTTCGAGCCGGAAAATTCATCGCTCGGAAATCTTGGATCATTACCGGTTCCGATGATAACCAAGTCCGCGTATACAACTACAACACACACGAAAAAATAACGACTTTCGAAGCTCACTCTGACTACATCCGACACATTGCCGTTCACCCGCAACAACCATATGTTTTAACTTGTTCCGATGATATGTTGATTAAATTGTGGGATTGGGAAAAAGGATGGAAGAATATTCAAATTTTCGAAGGTCATACGCATTATGTTATGCAAGTTGCGTTTAATCCAAAAGACCCGAATACGTTTGCCAGTGCATGTATGGATAAAACTGTTAAAGTGAGATATACTTTCGGCTTTTGTTTCCTGGTAACTCGCTAATTGTTATGAAGGTTTGGTCACTTGGAGCTTCTGTTCCGAACTATACTTTGGAAGGTCATGAGAAGGGTGTCAACTGCGTAGATTATTATCACGGAGGTGAAAAGCCGTATCTTGTAACTGGAGCCGACGATAAGTACAGTGCTATCTTTTGCAATTTGAAGTTTGATTTAATTAAACTTTTTAGAACTGTGAAAGTGTGGGATTATCAGAACAAGACTTGCGTGCAAACGCTTGAAGGACACACAAATCACGTTTCTGTCATCTGCTATCATCCTGAACTCCCTATTATTATCAGTGGAAGTGAAGATGGTATATTTTGCAGTAAATTAAAACTTTTTCGTCAATGTAATTCATTTTTTCAGGAACTGTACGAATTTGGCACGCAAACACTTATCGACTCGAAAATACGTTGAATTATGGAATGGAACGTGTTTGGTGTATTGCGTATCAGCGTGGAAGTAACGATATTGCCATTGGATATGATGAAGGAACCATTGCAATCAAAGTAATTTTTAACTTCGACGTTCGAATGCTTCTCCCTAAAATTTGTCCCCTTTTAGTTGGGTAAGGAGGAACCTGCGGTCAGTATGGACAGTGGAGGAAAAATTATTTTTGCCCGTCATAATGAAATCCAAACCGCGAACGTGAAGGCGAGTGTGGAAGAAGAGATTAAGGATGGTGAGAGATTGACGTTGCCGACGAAAGAACTCGGAAATTGTGAAGTATATCCTCAGACATTACAGCACAGTCCAAACGGAAGGTAATTTCAATCACGATTGTGATCATTTATTTCTAGTTTTCACTGATTGTGTTGCAGATTTGTTGTTGTTTGCGGGGACGGAGAATACATCATTTACACCGCTTTGGCGTGGAGAAACAAAAGTTTTGGAAGTGCGTTAGAATTTGTCTGGGCATTGGATTCGAATGAGTAATAAGCACCTGTTTTATTTTACGAGTAATTTAATTTTTATATTTTTTTCAGATACGCTATCCGTGAATCATCTTCAAAAATTAAACTATTCAAAAACTTCAAGGAGAAAACTAATGTCAACGTAAAACCCAGTTTCAGCGTCGAGGGAATTTTCGGTGGTGCATTGTTGTCAGTAAAGGGATCGAACTTTGTCAATTTCTATGATTGGGAGAATGGGATGTGTATCCGACGTGTAGATGCCGTTGCTAAACAAGTATTAGAGTATTTTATTTTTCAACCGCACATTTATCGATTTCGTGATTTTTAAGGTCATTTGGTCCGAATCCGACCTCGTGGCGATAATCTGTGAAGAATCATGCTACGTATTAAAGTTTAACCGAATCGCTTACCAACAGTATTTGGATTCGCATGGTGGTATCACTGATGAATCTGGAATCGAAGGAGCTTTCGAATTGATTGCCGAAGTTACAGAATTGTATGTTGTATTGTATTTTTTTCAAACAGTATTCGATAGATTAATTTATTCTCTCAGCGTTAAAACTGGAGTGTGGGTTGGAGATTGCTTCATTTACACAAACTCCGCCAATAGATTGAACTATCTTGTTGGAGAACAAGTTTCCACGATTGCTCACTTCGATAAGTAAGTTGCTATGATGATCATGAGAATGTTAAGTGAAATAATTATTTGTTCTTTCAGCACCAAGTATCTGCTTGGATACATTCCGCGAGACAATAGAATATTTTTGACCGATAAGGTAAGTTACTTTGATGATACATTGCAGTGTCATTTAATCATGATTTATAAAAAGGATCTCCACGTCTACAGCTACAGCTTACCAGTCACGTTGATCGAATATCAAACGGCAGTTTTGCGAGGCGACACGGCACTTGCAGAGAAACTCCTGCCAACAATCCCACAAGATCAGCGAAACAGAGTTGCAAGATTTTTAGAAAGCCAAGACAAAAAAGAACAGGCATTGGAAGTATCAACGGACATCGAGCACAAATTCGATTTAGCGATTCAACTCGGAAAACTCAACATTGCGCAAGAGATTGCAGCGCAAGTGGACCAAGAAGAAAAGTGGCGAGTTTTGGGAGATGCGGCGTTGTCCAGTTGGAATTTCGCCCTTGCGGAAGAGTGCTTGGTGCGGGCGAACGATTTGGAGAGTTTGTTATTGTATTATCAGGCCAGTGGGAATGCTGCTGAGATGGCGAAATTGGCTCTTAAAGCAGGTATAAAAAATGCAGTGATGATGCGTATTCCTGAGTCTAATGTTGATGTCAATTTCAGCGGAAAGCGGAAAATACAACACGGCGTTCTTGGCTAATTTATTGAGAAACGATGTACAGAAATGTTTAGATATTTTGGTTGCGACTGACAGAATCCCTGAAGCAGCGTTAATGGCAAGAACTTACGCTCCAAGGTAAAGTCGTTCTGTGCGGAAGGTCAGTGTTCAAATTCCTAAGCTTTCAAATAGCCAAATTTCGCCTACGGTAAAAACATGGAAAGAATCATTAACGACCGCTGGCAAAAAGAAAAATGCGGAAGCTATTGCTGATCCAGAAGCGTACGAAAACTTGTTTCCGGATTACAAGTATGGATTGTTAGCGGAAGAAGCTGTCAAAAGCGTTCGATCGAAAAAAGCGCCGCTACCAACACAATATACAGAGTTGAAGGATTCGCTAGAATTTGATATTATTGCAGGTAATTTACTATTCTGAGCTGTTGTGAATTTAATTTATAACTTTGATGCCAGCTCTGAAACAAAAATTCCCTGATGGACCACCACAAACTGCTGCGACCAATGGAACGAATTCGACATCATCCGTTCCGAGATTATCTGCTAGTGGTGTTAAGAGAACAGTAAGCGTAAACGGCGACGAGGTAATAGAAAATAATCGAATAATAGTATGCAAGTAACCCTGTTTTTTCTTCTGCAGTTTGAAGCGAGCGACAATTTATCGCATTTTTCAATGGAAGTAAATACAACTGGAACTGGTTCGATAAGAGTGTGTATCATGACAACTTATTGTGAAAAGTTACTTTAAATTTTTTTTTATTAGGGTGAGGATTTTGATGACATGGCATCCGTGACAACTGATTCGGTTTCTGCGAGCGGTCAATACGAGACGCAAACGAATGATAACGAAATCTAAAAGTTTGCGTTATGGAGTTGGCCAATTGCGTGTTTTAAAATTCTTTGTTCTTGTGTGTTTTTTTTTTCTGTTCAAATTTTCTTTTGTAACGTTTTGATTAAACTAAAATAGTTTCTTGTTTTTAAATGAAACCTCTTAAACATAGAAAGAAAATAAAAAATTACTTTAATAGTATTTCATGTGTCAGAGTTTTAGTTCGGACAGCGTCTTTTTCTCAAATCGAAGAGCATCCGGGAAACTTAGTTTCGAGAAAGAATTTTTCAGATCATCTGCAGTCTTTCCGGGCGAAGTTACCAGCACTGTTACTCGAGTCCTATTTTTTCATAAGATTAAAACGAATCTGTAATTGAGAAACCCTCACTCGGTTGGATTCAGGAACGCAGCGAAGTACGTGTTATATACTCGCTCCAAGTCTTTCTTATTTACTTCGTACAGCTTCTTCTCGTTTGCTTCAACCTGGTCCAACGTTAAAAATCCCTGAAAAAACAAATACAGGAGTTGATATTTTTTTAAATTTAATTCACCTCAAATTAGTTACCTGCAAAGCGGATCGGATCCCTGAAAACACACAACTTCCGGCCGTGCTCTTCCCTGCAACATTCTTGTACAAAACCGAAGCAATGGCCGTTTCAATATGGAAATCTGAGCAAATTTCATCAAATCCCGCCGGTGTTTGCAGTTGAGAAATGATTTTGTAGAATTCTTGCAGAGCGCTAACCGGATCTGTTGTCTCCGTGCATGTGAATGTGATTGTACCTGACCAGAGAGCGACGTGTAATGAAGCATCGTAAGCATACCCTTTTTTATGATGAGAAAGTTAACTTGAGATGAAAAGGAACAACAAAAAACTACCTTTTCCGCGAATAGCTGTGTACAACGGACCTTCGGCTCGAGATAATAGCTCGGCTAAAACCAACACTTCCAAAAAGAAAAACAAAATTGTTTTTCAGAATTTACTCAAAAACCTTTTTTTTTTTTTTACCTGGAAAGTAATCGTCAGTGTTTAATACGTCACAAGCAACAACTTGATTCAAAAAACTGGTGGAAAGTCCCGCGATTGGAACCAGCAATGAGGAATAATAGATGTACTTGCTAATCCATAACCGATAACATAAATCATAACAATTACGCGGATACGGGAATGCGGAGCTCACATTTCGACCAGGAATGATTGATTTTTCGTTTAATGTCTCGGGTTGATCCTTTTTCGATTTTAATCGGGGTTTTTTGTTTGTTTTCGGAGTCGAGTTGTCAGCAACTAACAGGGAAGGGGATACCGGAGAGTTAAACTGTATGTAAATCCTCACCAGCTTTTCCCACAGTTTCGCAAACTTTTCTCCGACTTGCCGCCGATTCACGTTTGAGGAACTACCAAGCGGTAGTGAGAGTTGAACAAAACTGGGTCCAACTTTTAGCTCATCGTTCGAGCGAAATCCGATAATGTGGGTTTGAACTCGTTTAAGAGCCTCGATAATATCTTTACCCTTATTTTCTTTTATTGACTTTACGACTCCCTTCAGGAACGATTCTTGCGTAAATATGGATACGATTTGGTCCATTTTCTCCGAAATAGCATCATTTGGTTCGGTTCTTTCTTTAGAAGATAAACTCAACACATGGCTGGTAACCTTTGTGAGTAAAAACGCAAATTAGAACTATAAATCTGAATCAATCGATTCCATTGATACTCACCGCTGTAAGCATTTCCGAACCATCACGTTTAATTTCCATCAACTCGCTCAGTAAGTTTTTCGCAATGGTCATCACTCTTTCTTCCGTAAATTTCGAAAACATCAGAACCCGAAGCACATGTTCATACATTTCCTCGCACCGTCCGCTTTCTGAATTCGCACTTATGAAAAAAACTTCTCCCAACCACGAGGTATGCCATAATTCGTTACCAAAACCGATCGAGGCTTCGTATGTGTTCAACAATTCGGCGCTAGTTTCGACTAACTCCCGATAATCCTGAATTCTGACCAATGCGCCATTGTCAGACACAACATTCATATCTGATTGAAAGAGTAACTCCTGGAAAAGCACAAGGTATACCCGTAAATGTTCCGGTACAGATCCCAGATTTAATCCTAATCGAACAGAGGCAAACGACGTTTCTGTTTGAATAACTTGCGCTTCGATAAAGGATCTACAAACTTCATCAGTCGGTGCCAAACTGACAATTTCCGACTCTGCCAAGATTCGATTCTCAGATGAAATTTTGGGAATAGGAGGCATAGCTTCGATTATGTTCTTCGATAACTCCACAACGCTCTTTTGTGCATTCTTTTCACTTTGCTTCTTCAGTACAGCTAAACCATCTTCACCCAAGTTCCGAACACGATTTTGAAAGTCAGTTTCCTGCTTTCGAGCGATATCGAGCGCAAATTGGGAATCTGGTGTCATTTTTACTTCAAACATCGGTTGATCGATAAGCCAACGTCGTAAAAGTTGAATCCAGTAAGACTTTGGTTTGGAAAGAAGGTCGTTTAGAATGGAGAATAGTGGAGCTCTCGTCCCGATTTTCGGCGTTCCACCTTGGTATTTTGTATCGTTCAACAAGGAGCATTGTGAGAAATAGTGGCGAACAATATCTGGAATCATTAATCCTGCGACTGTTTCGTGTGGATCTTTGAAGAAATATTTGAATAGATAAACGCGCCAACAAGGTTGATTTTTATAATGTAAATTTACCTTCTTCCGCTCCTTCAGTGCATTTTCTAATGTGTCTTCGAATAGCGGCTTTAAGCTTTTCGTAATCAAAAGAGTCCACCTGATTTTGCAAACAACCTCGCAGCTTTTGATAAAATACGTCACCACCAAACAAATCCTCTGTTGTCGTTTTTCCTTCATTGTGCATTTCTTCCGGCTCATCTTCATCCTCTTCCATTTCTTCATCACTTTCTTCATCTTGAAGTTCTTCATCCTCCTCGTCCTCCCATTCTTCGTCTCCATCATCCATCGGAATTCCATCCTCATCACCATCGACGTCGTTCGAACTTTCATGATACGGCACTCCACTAAAAATTAGTATCAACGCCGATGTGCTATAGGCTCTTAGCTCGAAATCAACGTCTGAGGCTAATGGATCGTCGCGTTCCACAAACTCTTGGAAAAAAGGTGAAGCTGAACTGTCATTCAGGTATCGAAGTAGGATGTCTAACGAGGTGCAAGTAATCACGTCCTCTGTTGGTGGACCTCTCCATGCTTAAAATAATCTGGTGAGCTACTTACGAGATATTCTGAATATGTCCTTACCATAACCAATAGAACCGACGTCCATATCGTCAGACGGAAACTTTACTGACGTTGTTGTCAAAGTAAACTTATCCGCAAGCGGATCTGGATTAATTGGAATGGTAGGCGTAGGTGTCATATTTCTACTAGAAAATAAGTCTTCGAATTCAGAGAGCCTCTTAAAAACGGCGTCTTCGGAAATATTTCCGGTCAAAATAATCGTGATATTTGTCGCATCGTAATAAATGGAATGGTAATCGATGATATCTTGTCTTGTAAGTTTCAGAATCTCTAGTGAAAACAGTGTCAAATTAAAAGGTGCAAGTGAAACATGAGACTACCTTCGGTTTTCCCTCCACATTCGAACGAATATGTTGTAGTGTTTCCATATAATTGTCTTCTTAATTCCAAATCCAGCTTTCATAAACAAAAGTAAGGAAACGCATAAGTTTCTAATTAACAGAAAGATAAAAAAAAAACTCCACCAAATCCGCTTCCGTATTTTCTCTCGCGGCCATTTCACAATAAACGACTCCTTCGATCTTACCGCTACCATCGACGTGATGCACCTTTGGGAAAACATGCGTATTTTCAGATCACAGTAGCATTACACAATGTATCCCAAATCATACCTCGGTGAAGAAATGTGATTCCTGAGAATAGAATTAACAAACTACTTGAAATATATGCTTTAGTAAATACCTCTATTAACGGATTAAGTACATGATCCAGAAAAACTGTTTTTGTAATCGATCATGAATTACGTCTCCCAGTAAACAAAATAATCTAGCTCTATACCAGGCAATAATTCGATCATTCCTTCACTTCCAGCTGTAGAAATCGTATATCCAGTATGATCTTCGGTTGTATAAGCGTTTGTTCCTGTTGATAAACAACGATTTGCCTTTCAGAAAAAGTCGCCTTAGTGTCGTTGTCGACAAAATAGGATTTAAAAATCTACCAAGCTATCAAGATATCCTTTTATCGGGAATCTCTTTGATCCACAGAATACTAAATGCTATTGTTTCATTGGAGTATAAGTTGATAATTGTGGTCTTTCCCCTTCGATTGGTCATACCTCTAACGTATGCGGCAATCCACTATCATTTTCAGAAAGCGTTGGAACCTATTTATGGTTGAAGACAAGTCTAATTACTATTTTAAATTGGAAAAGTTTTCGCAACTTGCCACTATTGTCCCAGTGCACAAAGGTCCTGGTAATTTTGAGAATATAATTCGACATCCGTTGTCTTTATGTTTAAAGACTCTGATACTTGTTGGACTCTGAGGCAGAGGGAGATCGACTACACTTTCCAATTTGAACATTCTGAAATTTGAAAACAATTTTCGTTTTTGGAGAAATGGCATAAGTAAGCAAGTCTTATATTTTTATTACGGATAACTTTTCTTGAAAAGGTGTTTTTAAAATCAGTTTGCTTTTATAGTAAAAGATCAGTATCATAAAATTTTATTTTGAATCAAGAATACATCCTAGTCTACTTGTTGAGCATCTTTAATATAGCTTCTTTAATGACGTTTTCTTGTGGAAGTGACAATTCTTCGAGGTTGACGGCATATGGCATCGGAACGTCCGCACCAGTAACTCGGACAACTGGGGCATCAAGGTAATCAAATGCTTCAGCTACAGAAGAGAAAAAATAAATCAAGATACAACAGCACAGAATTTAAGTTTACGAACTCTCCATAATCTGAGCGCAAATTTCTGATCCAACACCAAATGCTGGCCATCCTCCTTCAACAGTTATGAGATGGTTTGTCTTTTTCACAGACGCGATAATTGTATCAACATCAAGCGGTCGAATAGATCTCAAGTTAATAACCTCAACGTCAATTCCTTGTTGTTGAAGCTCTTTTGCTGCATCCAATGCTTGTCCAACTGCTTTCGAGTGAGCAACCACGGTGATGTGTGATCCTGAAATAAAGTTTTAGGTCCAAATTTTTTGAAAACAACTTTCTCCAAGAAAAAACCTTCTTTCTCAATTTTTGCCTTTCCAATTGGGACAACAAAATCTTTTCCAAGCACCTCCTCAGCAACTGGGAACGATACACCGTACATCAATTCATTCTCCAACACCACAACCGGATTTGGATCTCGGATAGCTGCCTTCAGTAAACCTTTAGCGTCTTCAGCAGAGTACGGTGACACGACTTTCAATCCTGGAACTGATCCGAACCATGCTGCGAAACATTGCGAGTGTTGAGCTCCTACACCAGCTGCTGCTCCGTTAGGACCACGGAAGACAATTGGACATGCAACGGTTCCACCCGACATGTATCTGATTTTTGCTGCAGAGTTTAAAATGTGGTCGATAGCCTGTGAGTATGATAAAAAACAGGAGAGAATTTGATAAATGAAATTGGAACATAATTCGATATAATTTTGTGTACTTGTAATGAGAAATTAAACGTCATGAATTCACAAACTGGTTTTAAACCAGAAAGTGCAGCTCCGGTTGCAATTCCAGCAAAACCAATTTCAGTGATGGGCGTATCGATAACTCGCTTGTCTCCGAATTTTTTCCAAAGGTCTTTTGAAACCTTTCAATTGTCAAATCCAATTCAATTAATGGTTAGTTTCATTGGGAATTTTGTGAATCGAATAAAATTTCAATGCAGACCTTGTAGGCACCGTTATATTGAGCAACTTCTTCTCCCAACAGGAACACTTTTTCGTCCAAAAGCATTTCTTCCTCTAATGCTTGATTGAGTGCTTCTCTTACTGTAAGCTGGTAACATTTCCCTTAGAAAATAAATATGTGAAATTCAAGGGTAAAAAACCTGATGTGGACCATCGGTGGAAGAGGCCCGTTGGAATGTTTTAGAGACAGCAAACAACGACGGTTTGTGCAGGGTAGTTGAACGTAATGAAGCTCCTAAAGATCGTAACATTCTTTCCGATTTTTCTCTACTTGTACGACGACTCCTCTCACTTCCCCAACATTTGTCAGGACAACAAGATCACATTTAAAAAACATGAATTCCTATGATATAATTATTACAAAAAGATCATGATAGGTGTTTCGGTTCACTGTTGTCTAATCATCCCCATTCTGTTCATCAAAATTCCAATCGTTCAACCTCAACATCCACCACCACCTCTCGTATTCAGAATCAAACTAACAATTAACCCATACAACCCCAAAACTTCCGCAAAAATTAAAATCAACACCATCCCTACAAACAATCGAGGTTGATACATATACCCCCTAACACACGAATCGCCCACTATTCCAATTGCATATCCTGCTGCAACACCAGCTAATCCTGTCGCTAAACCAGAACTTAGATGTAGTATTCCATTGTAGAGTGAATATTGGCCTGGTGTTAGCGAATTTGCAACTAGAACTGCAACTACGAGTCCGTATACTGCGACGATACCTAATTATACGACAAGATATTTAATAAATTTTCCTATTGACCTATGATTGAATCTAACCCGCCATGACTACCGGAATAAGAGCTCTCATAATTCTATTTTAAAAATTAAGCATTAGCAATTTGAAAACCTAGGTTGCATGTTTAATTTCTACTTACAGATCAGGCCTAAAAGCACCGATACCAGCTATTCCAACACCCGATTTCGCAGTTCCGTAAGCAGCCCCGAGAGCAGAGAAAATCATTGCACTACCGGCACCAGCGAACCCCAAGAACGGGGCATAGGCAGGACCTAGAAGTAAAAAGTATTAGATTTAAATATAATGTAATTACAAAATTGAGAGTTTATCAATTTACAATAATCGGCTGCTGAAGACAAGTTCATAATTTATTGACAAGTAACACACAAATTCACGGTAACATCTCATATGGAAATCAAAAAACATTCGCAACTTGTGAATAGGCGGGAGGTGGGCCAGGTGGGCGAAATTTTACTTTATCACTTATCTGTTGCGTTCGGACTTTGTATATCACCTGAATTGCGTTGATAAATATTACGATCCTGTACCGATGGAATATCTCAACGAACTGCAATTCGAAGTTTTGTTTCAACATACCCACTCAAATATAATCCAGGCCCTAATCCATATTGCGGACTCTTTAAGAGTATTTGGTTGAAGTTCCATGTTCCCAGTCCTAATCCGATTGACTAAACAGAAGTTATGTTAACTTTCCCTCAGCGCCTCGACCCTAAGTCCATAAATACCTGAGTTACGACTGCTACAGAAAAAAATCCAGCAGCTATTATATGCATACACCAATACGTATATACGTATCCCCCAAACATAAATATGATCGCCGCAATATGCAGAACGAAAGGACCGATGCTTGATCCATAATCAACTGATTACGAAATGGTTTAGACGCAATCTGTAAATAATTAATATCAAGTTATGGCGTTTACGTGTTGGTAGATCTCTGGAATTGTTTGCCGCTATGTTTCCGTTGAATATTATCCTACAACTCCTTTGTAAACTTTCCCTACAATAAACACATTCAATACCTCTTTTTCCATTCAGATATTCAAAACATCATACCAATTT
The DNA here is from genome assembly GCA_027600645.1 of Nowakowskiella sp. JEL0407. Taxonomy (NCBI): domain Eukaryota; kingdom Fungi; phylum Chytridiomycota; class Chytridiomycetes; order Cladochytriales; family Nowakowskiellaceae; genus Nowakowskiella; species Nowakowskiella sp. JEL0407. The sequence goes on along the minus strand of JADGJK010000017.1, from coordinate 47,244 downwards.
TGATCCAATGTAAAAAAATCTGGCGCTCCTCGCGGACACACTCCATATAACGCAAACGTCGTATCCGCTGAAACCAACCATGAAAACGATTTGAAAGGAGGTACTAGAATCCCGCCACCGCAAATACAAATGATCTCCAACGACAAAACTAATACACCAATCCCGAGTGTATTAAGAGCATGTTGATGAATGGGCTTCATAGAGGAAATTTAAAACGCGAGGCTTGGTTGGGCGTCAAAAATTATGAGAGTTAACACATTAGTCATTTTACTTTATTTATTGCAATGCGTAATCGGAGAGGCTGTATCGAATAACAACGACAAGAAAGATGAGAACCCAGGCCTATTAGATTACTTTTTTCCTAAAATCGGTGGGAACTATATTCTATAATCAATAATTATATCCAGGAATTTATAATTACTTTCGATCTTTGCAGGGAATAAACTAAGTACCACATCTATAGCCCCCATTACAATAGCCTCGACCTCATTGCAACCTTCACCATCAATCTCCGCATCACCAACCCCTATACCCAACAACAAAACCCTGATTCCAGCTGTTCCCATAAGCTATGAGTTTATCGCCTTATCTCCCGATCATATAGCAAATTTATCTAAAGTGTTTAATAAAGAATCCTCGGAACGAGTCGAAGTTACGAAAGAATTGAAAGAAGCGACTGTTGCGAAATTGACCACAAATGAAACTAATCAGTCGCTTATCGCCAAGAAACTAATTACCCTCGATTCAAGGTTATTATTATGCATAGAATTACAATTAACGATTTATGAAATTATTTTAATCCTCAAGTTTTAACAAAACAGAATCAACGAACTCAAAGCATTGGAAGACCTTGTATCTCGCGCAATCCAGCTCTTTCAAACTGCAATTAACAAGTTGAATTACCACGAAGAATTCAATCTTTTTCAATTATCCGTCATGAATCTGAAAAAAATCACAAACGCCAAGGAAAAAGATCACCTGCGATTGAAGAAAACAAACGAAACCAACACCGATGACAACTCGATCTTGGGCGAGATTTCGCGGAAAGTATCGGATACGGCGGATAAATTGGAATCCGAACAACAGTTGAATAATGCGTTGAAGGATTCAAAGGGATCCAAACCAGCAATATTGGATACAGTCGTGAGAGTGGGAGGTGATAAAGAAGGTGACCACCAAACTTCCCACAACAAAACCACTGAAAATTCGGCAACGGTACTAATCGATTCTGAAAATAATCAGTACGTAATGTCACGGCCGAGCGATATCACGTCGAATTATGATGATCCGAGATTTATGAAGGATTTAATTATTCTGCTGATTTCATGTTTTGTGTGCTCGTATGTGTTCTCGTTTTTCAACTTGCCGATTTTCTTTGGGCATATTTTGGCCGGGATTTTGTTGGGTACGACTGGAATTTTGAGGAATTTGGTTCAAGTTGAAACTTTGGCTAGAGGAATGGGAGTTATTTTCATAAGTAAAGAACATAGATTTTTCAGTTGGACAGCTTAACTTGAACTTTATCTTCTAGTGTTCTTCTTGGGGTTGGAATTCAGTTACGCCAAAATCCAGAAAGTTTGGGCAGTTTCATTCTTTGGCTCGTCGATTCTCTTGATCCTCACCATTCTTGCATTCTTTGGTCTGGGATGGGCTTTCCACATCCCTTTCAAGGAAGCCTTCGTCCTTGCATCGGCGATTTTCTTATCCAGCACTGCCATTGTTGCCAAAGCAATTAGCGCACCCGAGGACTCCGAATCGCCTGTCGGGAGAGCTATGATAGGAATTTGTCTGGCTCAAGACGTCATGCTAGGTGTCATGCTAGCAATTTTACCGGTATTAGAAAACTCGGGAATTGGGATATTTTACGACGTTGTGCAATTGCTCGCATCACTGCTGTTGTTTTTAGTAATTGCGGGGATACTTGGATACTACCCGGTCCGATTCCTATTACACCATCTCAAAGCGTACGAAAGCCGAGAGTTGTACTTGATGGGAACAGTAGCGGTGTGCCTGACATTTATACAAATCGCTGAGTACCTTGGAATCGGCATGGAATTATCCTGCTTCGTAGCGGGAGTCGTAATCTCTTCACAACCACGCAAAACGTTTGCGGAATTAACGTGTCATACTATTGAGCCGCTGCGAGATTTATTCGCGGCGTTGTTTTTTGCGTCTATTGGGATGCATGTGTACCCGAGTTTCTTAATACAAGAAGGGGGATTAGTGATATTTTTAACGGTGTTTGTGATGGTTTTTAAATATGTTAGCTGTTTCCTTGTGATGTGGGGGATTTTTGGGTATGATTTGAAGAGTGCAGGAGTAATCAGTACTGGGTTAGCGCAGATTTCAGAATTTACGTTTGTAATTGCTTCGAGATCTAAAAGGTTCCAACTGTCCTTTTTTTGTTGTTGCAGGAACACTAATTTTTTTGGATAGCGCGGGAATTATTTCACGGGAGCTTTATTATACATTACTGGGGACTACGGCTGTATCGTTAATATTTTCACCCTTGCTGTGGTCGTTTATTCATAGAAAAAAGAGGGGATCACGGAATGAGTATGGTATTATTGGGCAAACGAATGCAGATGGGTTTGATCCAGAGGAAGATAAATATAGCTGAAACTGATGATATTGCAACAGAAATATATTAATTTATTTAAAATATGAAATGCTTCCAATTGGACTTGTGATGTGAACAGCAGTCTGTCAACCGAAAATGGGACAAACCGCAAAGCGACAATTCAATTCTAATCCAGTTGAAACCACTGATCACCATTCCATATTTCCATTTCTATTCATGAAAATTTTCAGATTTCTTGGTTCAGAGTAGTCGGCAGTCTGTGAACCCACTCCCCACATACACAGACATTACTCAGTCTGAAATGATCATAGCATTGTATTAGCGGAGTTTAAAAAAACGCCGGCCTGCAAATCTGATATTATCGTCATCATCTAATTCTCTTTCAATTTTATCCCGTATCTCCGCGCATCGATCTTCACGTTACTGGAACCAATTGTTTGGTAATTGATTCGATTGGATAAAGTGTGGGATATCCATCAATCAATCAATCAATCAATTTGCTTGTGGAAAATTTGGGATAATATTGTTGTTCCTTGATGAATTATCTCAGTAAATAAATTAATCTGAAACTTTACAAAACCCAATCACGTTATGCTAATTAACTTTGCTACGGCTACTTAAGCTTTGTAAACAACAATACGAATATATAATATTGATACCGCATGCAAATGAAAAGAATTTCTTTCTTTAGTATCGCACACTATGATAACTCTCACCTTTTAGAAAGCTGAAATTCAAATTTTATAATTTCAGTCACTCACAACCAACAAAACCTGGATTATTGATATTACAGCAGATTTTAACGCTGGATCTACTTGAGACGAGTTGATTCAATGGTTGTGATCTTTATTGTTGAATAATACTCCTACGATATGCTTCGAAATTCACAATTACAACATTCCTGCAATCAAAACCAACCAACGAGAACTCAAATATGTTCGATATAGATTCAATATTTATCTTATATCTCTTACAATCTTGCAAATGCAGATCCAAAAGACTTTGAAAGTTTGCACAGAAATTTCGAATTCCTTTAAAGAGTTCGTTATTTGAGAAAAATCTCTCTAGAAGACGATAAACAAAGATTTGACGGTCATATCATTCACTGGAGATTGTCAGAAAATAGCTTGGTTGGTCTGTTTTGTTCTTTTTTGGGTTTAGCTTATGGTTAGGTTGATATAATCCGTCTAGTCGATATAAACGAAGAGAAACAAGTTTGAAAGAAGCTTGCATATTGAATTTGATCAAGAAATAAAATCAGCGACGTAGGCACGCTGTTTTAGTAAGCGTCGGATTTGGCTCTTTCACTTTTAAAAGCGAATGTTACACTCATAGGAAATTAAACTACGACAATTCTGAGATAATTTAGGCTCATTTTAAAGCTAAAATTATTAATTTTCATTTATTTTTGGTTTTTACATGAAATCTTGAAAACTGGAGCAGATATCGTGGAAATAAACAGGGGGAAAGCAGACAGATGACTGACGCGTAAATTTTAAATTCTCCAAAACTTTAAACTTGAATATCTCGACTGGTTTTAATCTTAAAAATTTGAGTAGTATGTTTTTTCTCCATTTTTTTGCAGGAATTTGTTTGTGTTTTGAAATCTTTGAAATTCTTCGATTCAAGAGAGTTGAGTTTTGGTCCGGTGACGGAGAACACAAGACCGAAGAAACGTGGTTCCCGGGCAAAAAAAGTGTATAAAAGCAGACGATTTCCCCCATAAAAATCATCTACTTTCGCACTTCGACAATGACACCACCACTAGGGGTCTGCGCCGAAACAGGCATCGCTCCCATCGCCTTCCATTTCCTCAACCCACAGTTTCCCCTTCCTTCACCTTCAATGTTCGACCACAAATTCTCTCCACCTCTCTGATCTATGGCGGTGGGACTACATTCTTCTTCGGGGTAGATACCCTCGACACTCGCCCCTACGACTGATCACGCGATCTCGATCTTCGCCTTACGATTTTGCAATATTTCCTTCGACAGCGTTCGCCTACAACTTCGAAGACCTTCTCCTTCAACAATATTCGCATTAAGACTGCGATAATCTTCCCTATCGACAATATTCGCCTTACGACTTTTACTCTCCCCTCAACATTCACTCTTTTCCACACTCAACATCACCCTCCCTCTTTTTTGATATACGGTTTCTATACCAACGCTACTTGGAGGATCATTATGTCGGGAAGCTGGGACGGACTGCGCGTCAGGTACGTCGCTCTCTGGACAGAATACACTTTGGACGAGGGTCGCTCAGCCCTTGTTGAAAGTGTATTTTGTCGGTGGGATTGCTAACTTTTTTTTTCAGACGTTTGGTCGCGCAAGGGTGTAAAGCTGCCAACGAAGGTCCCAAGTCCTTGTGTTAACGCTGAGAGCACCCCACATTGATTTTAATTTTCTAAAATTTTGATTCAAATGAAATAATATAATTTTTTAATTGCTCTCAAAAAGTATATGTTCAAAAATCGCTCAATCCGTCACAATAGGAGTAAAAATACGATCTATTTCGTCGTCAAAATGTGCTGAAGTTAATTTGGAAAGAAAAACAATCATAAGGTTCCAAAGCGGGTTCGATGAAATAAAAATACAACAACGAGAATTGCGGGTAAAGAATTCATTCTACGATATTTCGCGCAACTGATAAGATTGATTATTTGCAAAGCAGCATCGCGATTTTTCATCAAGCTCCTTTATTAATTCTGTCCAAAACTATTTGCGACATATCAAAGAATCTCTCCACGCAATTTGAAATACAAGCTAGAGAATGATGAATTTTAGAGAGATTTGCAATACAACCGAACAAATAAATTATAAAAAGGGACCTTGTTCATTTTTATCGAGACTGGTTCTCACTTTTAAAACGCATTTATCCCAACAAATATCAGTTAACCCATGAACTTGCTGATTAAACTGTCGCCGCCTCTATAAAATTGGAGATGATTAAATACAACCGGACTGAATGTTTTGAAAGTAATTGGTACTTCTTCGTTTTCTAAAAATTGCAACAGTTCTAATGAAAGAGATTAAAAGAATAATTAAAACATTAATAAAAAAGAATAAAAACCCTGTTTCTTTTTCTCCGGGAGATTGTTTAATCCGGCAATGTTCAAATTTGGGTTCATTCCAAGCGTGTCAAGAAATGGGGCACTGGTGGCTGTTGACTAATTCTCTCTGTTGTTTATAAGAAGAAAAAAAAGTGATAAGTTTCCATTAATTACTAATCCCCGCAGTTCCTTCGCATTCTGTCTTCTCTTTTGTATTTGTAATTGTTTCTTTATATTCTGCATCGCTACGCTTTGTTTATCCTTCCCTTATAATGAGTAATTTTTCCACCGAAATATGGACTCCTGGGCTCACCCCAAATCCCTCCCAACAAAAGAGCAGAGAACTAGTAATGGCCGCAAACAAAACCTCAAAGAAATCCGGTGGTTGGAAAATCTCTCTCAAGAAATCAACGGACGAGAAAAAGTCGAAAAACGTGTTTCACCCGGAGGATTCTGAAGCGGAATCGGGTTTCGAGGATTCGGGTGCTGATTCAGAAACGGAAACGGCGTCCCCGAAACGTTCTTCTGAGGTTCATCGCTCGGCTTTACCGCATATTCGTGCTCCCCCTTCTCCTGGGTCGTCGAACGGCAGTGGTCAAAACTCACCGGTGACTCCAAAAAAGAATGGAAATATTCTGTATAGGATTTTTCATCCCAATGATGAAGGGAATACTATCATCGGTACATCTCGTCGGTCTTATCACAGCAGCGATGAATCAGATAGTGAGTACGTCGATTCGTCAGATGCAGAGTCAGATAGAAGTTCGATTAACCAGTCCAGTTTACCTCGCGTTAGACCTTCAACGTCATCCTCCGATAAACAGAATATTTTCAGGAAAAATTCAGTATCTTCAACAGGTTCCACAGACGACGACGATTCGGGGAGTGAGAATGAACAAAAGAAGAAAACGCGGGGATCGATCTTCAAAGATTTGATGAAAATCAATCGTTCTAGTTCACATTCGGATGTCAGTGAAGATGAGGATCATGGTACAAATAAGATCTTGAAAGGATTGTCGATTGGTGCGAATAAGAAGAACGGTCAGCAGCCGGCGTCACCCGCGAGTGCGAATCAAGTTAAAAAGTCAGTCGAATCGCTGCACTTTGATCCAAAATCTGACGGAAATGTTTCGGATAAGGCGGCTTCATTCACATCCCTTCCGAGATCGGATTCTGAAGTTTCCCTTTCGGAAAAGTATGGAAAGAAGGAAGAGGTTCTTGGTCGTGGAGCGAACGCCGTTGTTAGATTATGTCAGCCTGTGAATTCCGATAAAAAATATGCGATAAAAGAGTTTAGAAAGCGGAGATCAAACGAAACTCAGGTATGATACTAGGCATTGATTTTTCCGCATGATAGAGACGCTAATGCATGTTTTTCTTTTGCAGAAAGAATATGTCAAGAAACTGGTCGCCGAATTCTGTATCAGTTCTACTCTGGAACACGAGAATGTCGTAAAAACGGTTGATCTAATCCAAGACGAGGTATGTATCACTTTAATTGATTTAAAAAATATTATTTAATTCATTTTGTCCATAATTAGAAAAAACAATGGTGTGTTGTGATGGAATACTGCGAATCCGGGGACTTATATTCGAGGATACACTCTGGGACACTGACCGAAGCTAATGAAATCAATTGGTACATACCATAATTCCAAGACATCCTTTGCGGTGTTTTGGTTTTGGTAACAAATCAAATTAATTTTTTTAATCTTCAACTAGTTACTTTAAACAACTGTTACTCGGAGTCAAGTATTTACACGAAATGGGAGTTGCTCATCGAGATTTAAAACCTGGTATTTATGCTCTGTGATTATTGGCTGTTTCATAATATTTATCTCTACTTTTATTACTAAAGAAAACCTTTTGCTGACGCGGGATGGAAAGAATCTGAAAATTACCGATTTTGGAGTTTCAGAGGTGTTCAGGACTCCGTTTTGTACTGCTACAAAGAAAGCGAAGGGTTTATGCGGATCCGGTCCCTACATTGCTCCTGAGGTAAAAAGAACAACAAGAATCAAATGCAAAAATAGGATATTCACATTTTATGAAAGGAATTTGAGAAAAAGGAATATAACTCAGATCAAGTAGATTTATGGGCGTGTGGAATCATATAGTATGTTAATCTTAAAACTCGTTTGTAAAGGATCAAATTCTTACACATTCATTTCGTAATTTTTTTTTTCAAATAGCTATGTTTTGGCTTTTCAATCGATACCATGGAGAGCTGCGACGTTAACAGATACGAGATACAAATATTATGCAGAGCATCTTGGGAAGTTCTGGCCATTTGATCGTCTACCACCAGCAATGCGGAAATTAATGGTAAGCGCTGCTGAAATTATTCTTATCGTCAGACCTAATTGTTGTTTTACTGTGTTCACAGTACGGAATGCTGGAACCCAATCCGGAAAAACGATTAAACGTCGACCAGATTCTGGATAGCGAGTACATGAAGAGTTTATCGTATTGTTCGCCCAAGAATTCATACATGCCTGCGAATCATACACACGTCATACCGAAATATTAAGAAAAAGAAAACGAAATGGGATAAATTTGAGTGTACATGGATTTTTTTATGTTTTGGGTTTAATATTTTCGTTTTTTGTTTGGAGACAGTATTTTTTTTACCATAATCAATTTTCTTTTCAGTGTCTTTTGATTGTTTTGATGGTTTGCGTGTTTTCTTAATAAATCATACTCATAAGTGCATATCCAAAATATTTTGGTTTTCAGATTTGTGTTGGTTATGCTTTCACTAACTTTCTTTTAAATTAAGGAGTCAGAATGAAAAAAAAAAATATGGTCCATTTGAAGTTCAATCATAATTTCTCCGAAGGCGAGTTCACCTTTAAAAATGGACAGGATTTTTTTACGAAATCCACGACGATGCATCACGCATTTTTTACTGTAAGAGCCGAGTTTAAAAGAAAGCATCGAAACTTTTTTGTTTTGTTATATTTCATTTGAAAAGAAAGTTGTAACAGGTTGCGATAAAATAAATGAGTATTTCTTCAGGTGTGAGAAATCACCGTGACGTTAACGAATTAAACTCAACTGAATACAAGAATCGAAACAACCCTTTTATGAAAAACAGTATATTTTAAAATAGGAAACGTAAACTTATTAGCTGTATATGATCAAGCCGATTCTAAATTTTTATAAATATCTTCATCATATGTGGTTTTCATTTTGCTTAACTGTCCATATCATCTGCGAAAGAAATCGAAAAATAAAGTTTAGTTCTCTAAAATTCATTCTATATGCGAAAAATTGCAATCTTTCTGAATTTGAAACCGCTATTCTGACATAAAATACAAGAAAAGTTTCTGAATCCACTTTGATCCCATGAATGCTCAGGCAACGTGTCAAACAGCCTTGAAACTTTCTCACAACAACAATTTTCAGCACTTTGCCCCCAGAACGAGATGGATCACTTAAAAGCCTCTGATGAAAAAGATCAAAACAAGTCGCGCCAGCCTTCGGTTGAAGAACAGAACAATTGGTTTTCGTTCAACGACCCCTTAAATGTCCTCAACCACACTATGTCCACCGCAAATCCGTTTTACAGTTGAGTTGTCTACCAAATCTCTTTGTCGCTTATGGAGCAATTTTCTCAAAATTCTTGTTCTCTCTGTAAATTTAGATTATCATTCGGAAAAGTCTCTACAACACGAGGAGCACAAATACCTCACTCACCAACATTTAAAAAGTCCCGCACTTAACCCGCAACCATTACCCGATTCCGAAGATCTCCGAATCGCCGCCCTCCACAACCAACAACACGGCAACATTCCATCAAACCCAGGTTCACGGCGCGCATCAACTCCAATTTCCCCAATTGCAACTACAAAGACACTAAATAACGCACCCGCAAAGCCGCCGTTTGAGTTGTCGTCGAATTCAAAGAGATCCATTTATTCGTCGTCCAATGAATTGTTGTCGTTGGGTGGAGTTTCTTTGTCGGGTAGAAGCTCAAAGTCTAATGACTCGATGCCAGCTTCTATGCGGAATAGCGCGAGTGCCAGCGGAATAAACAAGGAAAAGGGACATTATGGAGAATTGAGTGTTGCTGAGCGGATGGCTAGTACGATGGGTTTGGCCGTTACTCATGAAACAGTAGCGAGATATTCACATGGTGGAGTTGGAGGTGCCTGTTTATTCAGTTCATTTATTATTTTTGTTCTTAAATTCGATTTACTATTTGTTTCAGATGAAGAGTTATCAGAGGAACTTGGGAACGTATTTGCATCATTTCGGAAATGTCTGGAACTACGGCAGAAATACATGGAATTGAGTTTTCAATGTGATGGTGATAACCCTAAAGACGCCGACGATTATGAAATTTATCCGCCACCTCCAAAACCTACTTATCCACATCCGAAGGCAACGGAGGAGATTGTTCCACCGAAGACGGAAGCTGAGGATGTACAGTTTGAATTTGAAAAATGTGAGATACCGGGAAATCATGAGGTAAGCAACTGAAACTTGATCATTTTCTTTCGAAGATTAATTTACCGTTAAAGTTTGCGTTTAAAATGAGATCTGATGGTGTGTTTATGGTGTACTCGACGCAGCAGGATATGGAAGAAGATAAAGATGAAAGATACGTTGTTCCGTCAATCAAAGAATATTACCAGGACCAAGAGTACATTGTGAATGTGATCTCTGATGGTCCGACCAAATCATTCGCGTTCCGTCGGTTACGGTATCTGGAGAGTAAGTTTCATATGTATGTGTTATTAAATGAGTATCAAGAGATGGCCGACTCGAAGGTAAATTGTACCAAACTTTATTTAGTTCGATTACATTTTTAATTAATTCTTTGAAAAAAGCGAGTACCGCATAGAGATTTCTATAATATTCGAAAAGTAGACACACATATTCATCATTCTTCATGTATGAATCAGAAGCATTTGTTACGATTTATCAAAGCAAAGTTGCGAAGATCTGCCGACGTAATGTCAACTATTTTCTATTTTCCTGTATGTTTTTTAATCGTTGAATACAGGATGTCGTAATATTCCGTGATAACAAATACCTCACGTTGAAACAAGTATTTGAAAGTTTGAATTTGACGGCATACGATTTGAATATTGATACTCTTGATATGCATGTAACTATATTTCACGTATTTCTTTTTTTCAGTTTTAAATAGTTTTCAAAAATAGGCACACAAAGATTCATTCCATCGATTCGATAAATTTAATTTAAAGTATAATCCGATGGGAGAATCTCGATTGAGGGAGATTTTCTTGAAGACTGATAATCACATTGCGGGTCGGTATCTTGCCGAATTGACGAAAGGTATTTTTGAGTTTAGAATTGGTTTTCAAACGATTTCACTTATTTGTTGCTTTTAGAGGTAATATCCGATTTAGAGGCCAGCAAGTATCAATTTGTCGAGTACCGGATTTCAATTTATGGACGGTAATATAAAGAAATTTGTGATGAGTTCTTTTGACTGATTTTATTACCCAAATGCAGTTCGCGAGATGAGTGGGACAAGTTGGCCGCTTGGGTTGTCGACAACAAATTATTTTCACATAACGTACGGTGGCTAATTCAAATTCCGCGATTGTACAATGTTTATAAATCGACTGGAGCCGTAAAAAATTTTGAAGATGTTGTTCGAAGTAAGCGAAAATTCTCAATTTTTTTCTATAAACATAATCGATTCTTTTTTAAACAAATTTACAGATGTGTTTCAGCCGCTATTCGAAGTAACGAAAGATCCATCTACACACCCGAAATTGCACGTATTCTTACAGAGAGTGGTTGGATTCGATAGTGTCGATGATGAAAGTAAAACCGAGCGAAGAATATTTAAAAAATATCCGTATCCTACTGCGTGGGACCTTGATTTGAATCCACCATATTCGTATTATTTGTATTATATGTATGCGAATATGTCGACATTAAACGGGTTCAGGAAAGAACGTGGATTTAGTAAGTGTTTAGCTTCTAAAAGATTATTTGAAAGTACTTATATTTTTGCGTCTGTATAGATACTTTTGTTTTGAGACCGCATGCTGGAGAAGCCGGGGATACGGATCATCTTACTTCTGCGTTTTTGACTTCAAAAAGTATTTCGCACGGGATCTTGCTTCGAAAAGTGCCAGCGCTACAATATCTGTAAACGCAGACACCTTAATTTGTTTCGTACAAAAGTATTTATCTGTTTTTTTTTTAAAGATACTATCTTGACCAGATCGGGATCGCAATGTCCCCACTTTCAAACAACGCTTTGTTCTTGGCCTACGAACGAAATCCTTTTTTACCGTTTTTTCAGAGAGGATTAAATGTTTCATTGTCTACGGATGATCCGCTTCAATTCCATTTTACAAAGGAACCGTTGATTGAAGAATACAGTGTTGCGACACAGGTATATTGAAGAAATTTGAATCTTGTAAAGTGATTTTTTAAAATTTATTTGTGAACTTATAGATTTGGAAGTTGTCTGGAACGGATATGAGTGAAATCGCGCGAAATAGTTGTTTACAAGGAGGATGGGAAATGAATATCAAAAAGCATTGGCTTGGTGATCGATGTGATTATCCTGGTCCAGCAGGAAACGGTACATTTTAAATCTTGACATAGCTTTTTAAAGTATCGCTCATTCGCTCCTTGTTTTCCTCACAGATATTCAAAAAACGAATGTACCAAATATTCGTCTCGCTTACAGATACCAAACACTAATGGAAGAAAGAATGATGGTGTTGGGTGCATGGATCCGATCCGAATTAGCCGAAGTTGACGCATCAGCAGCAATAGCCGAACAACTCACCAAACTTGACGTATCCGCCGCTACGACACACACAACAGACTCATTCGCAAGTCCAAGACAACAACAACCATCAGAACGAGAATCAATCAGTGCATCCGTATTAAAATCTGCTGGCGTATTGAATCGGTTTTCACCGGTTGAACCGTTGTTGATGTCTGCGTCGCAGATGAGTGAAGATGGGACGAATTTAGTTGTATCGTCGCCGATTGGGAAGTATCTTGCGAAGGATGATTTGAATGCGCCGTATTTGGCCCTTGGTGCTCCTTCGTTGCCGTTGATTCCGCATACTTTGAGCGTGCTTGGAGGTAGGAAAGAACGGGAACAGCATGATGATGAGGAGATTTAGAGGAACTGCGTGCAGTTTGTGTAAGATTAATTCGATTAAAAAATAAAAGTGCTAGTGCTTTGGTAAACCCAACCATCTTGTCAAAAACTCCACCGAACTCAAATGCCCGTAACGAAGATTAACTGTATCTTTTTGTATAGTAGTTTAATGCTCTGTTTTTGAATATTTCAACATTAAAAAGGCATACCATTCAAACTTTAACGAAGGAGATTTTCGAGCTGTTGGGAATATTCCACTATTACCGATTAAGAGTAAATTACGAGGTCCCGCTCCTCCAGGTAAATCTGAATGCTTCAATATTTATACCCGCTTTTTAAACCTATTTAATTCATTAATTGTTAACTTCCCAAAAACCTCCGCGACTGAATTCCAATTGAAATCGCATCCCACAAATCCTCGCAACCAAACAACAGCACCCGACTCATCAGAAGACATAATCGAAGAATCAATCGCACTTTTTCGCGCCAACGCATTCTTCCGAAACTTTGAAATCAAAGGTGGAGGAGATCGAATTTTGATTTACTTGACGCTTTATATTTCCGAATGTCTCGTAAAGTTGGCGAAATCGAGTAACGTTGGTCAGGCTGAGGCGGTTAGGATCTTGAGTACGCATGCCGTTGGGAATTTTGCTGTGCCGGGGGATGCGGGGTTCCCGTTGAATTCGTTGTTTGAGAAACCGGCCACCAGAAATGATTTGGGTTTGATTTTGTTTTCATGATTTTTATAAATGTAAAGGTTTGATATTTTTCTTGGGATTTTTGTAGAGTTGATGAGACAGTATTTGGGTCAACTTCGACAAGAGATCGCGATTAGATTGCCTGCAAAGATTTACGACGGCGATAAACCTTCGAAATGGTGGTTGTGCTTCGCAAAGAGAAAGTTTATGAACATCGGAAACATTTCTGGTGTCGGATATGTTTAAATGAATCATAGTGATCAATTTTGTAGAATTTTGGAGAAAAAAGCAAACCGTTATAAATCATATTAAACAATAAAAAAAAATACTTGAGAAAAGAAAAAAATGTGGATGTCCAGCATAAATATACAGGGTTTTTTTTAAAAGAAAAAAAAAATTATGTAATAGCAAAATAACCCAACGACTTTAAAAATTTGGATCTTTTTGTGGGAATATGGATTCCGGAGCGTTTTCTTTTTTCTTTTGTGCTGTTGCTGCAATTCTAGCTTTAATCCCATTCACTAATAAAATAAATATCGTGATTAATTTTTTCAAATACCATAAACATTTCAATAACTTACAGAATTTCTGGTGATCATCATTCTCCGATACTATTTCTTGTTCTTGTGCCTTCCTCTTCATTCCTTTAATCTCTCTCGCTCCCACACTCTTTAATTTTACAGTCTTCATCTCCGACAACATCGCCATCATAACATCGGGCGGTGGACCTGGCGGTGGTAACGTTGACCTCGACGGCGGCGGTGGGGGAGGAGGAGGAGGCATTCCAGGTACTCCAGGAAACGGCAATGGTGGTGGTGGAGGAGCAGCAAACCTCGGACTATTAATCAAATCCTTCAAATACGCAATTTCCGATTCTAATTTCATTATTCGCTTCTCGGATGCTTCATTAGAAGCAGCTTGTTTTGCCTTCGCTAGAGGTGATATAGAGTTTGGTGGTCTTGGAGGAATGAAGAGATTTGAAGCGTTGGCGGTGTTGGGTTTGGAAATTAGTTTGTCCTCTTCACCAGAGAATGGAGACATTGGTTCGATAGATTCGTAGCTTCTCATACTTGTCGTGCGGGTGTTATCGTTTAAAATAACTATAACCCGAGTAAAAAAAAGTCCAGGAGACATTAATTTCGTTATCTGAACAAAGAATTATATCTTTGATCATACCTGTTTCTCGAACCCACGTAATAACTTTTCTAGAGTTATATTCTTTTGCCTATACGCAAAAATCGTTAATAATAAATATAATCCAAATAATTGACCGAACAGAATCAACCTTTTTAGGTTTTGCCGCTTTCCCAACAATAGGGGTCGGACTTTTTACTCGCTCAATACTCTCAACCTCCGTGGGTTCCGGCTTCTTTTCTTTTGTAAACAGCGAAAACGGTCGATTAGCGACAGCTCCAACTAGCGCATTGGACACACTCTTGCGGTAGCTCTCAAACCTGTCCGAGATATTCTTTTGGGCCACATCTAAAATCTGTGCCGTGTTGTCCACGACAGATTTATTTATTCCCCAATTCCACGGCATGATTTTCGATGGTTCGGCGGGTACAACTAGCGTCCCAGCACCTTGAGCAGGCGGAAGCGGAGAGTCCCAAGAGTGGGAATGAGAGATATTCAAAGTAGTGTTCGCGTAGCTCATTGACGAGCGCAGCTTTTTCGGGGGGCCGTCGTCGGATAGATCAAATAAGATTTCAGGATTTTTTCTGATTTTCAGAGCACTTTCGTCTGTTGTTTCCATCACTTTTTTTGTTGTGTGGATCAGAAGAAATGGCTCCTGAAAATTTTACTTGTCATGCTTGGTCGTGGTCGACACTGAATTTTATATTGCAGATTATTGTATTAATGTTTGTTACGTATGTTTATGATGAAAAAGGATTATATGCGATATCTGGCGGTGTGGAATCTCTCCTCGGCGTTAAACTCCCATCACTGGTAAAGTCATGATCTTCGACCGAATTTCCCTCTCCAATGTCAATATACTTGCCTCGACTATTGTTACTTCCAAATATCGCACTCATCCGTCTCGTAGAATCAGCGCTTGTTCCCAAGATACGCATGCTGTGTCGATTTCGCAGCATTGGTTGATGATACCTTACATTTTCGTCGTCACTCGAGTATTCTGAATGATCAGTGGGCATTCCTTCGTCGTTATCGCTTTCACTGTACGATCGGGATGACGATGCAATCGCTATGTGAAGATCTCGGCCGGGTCGGTTTGTCGGAGTTGAACGGTGAATGTCTATTCCGGTAGACTCCACATGTTGGTTCGCATCCGCAGCTTCATTGGGAAATACATCAACGATATGCTTATTATCGCTAGTCGCAATTCCAGTATCAAAAAACGAAACTCGCTTATCATCCCAATGCTGAGGTTGCAACAAGTCATTTTCCGGACGGCTCAAAATCGGTGTCTCCCGAACGGGTGACTTGTCCTTCCTCTTAATCTCACCGCTCAACCGCGATGGTACATGATGGGAAGGCGGCGACGGTTGAAACGAACCATTCTCGAACATGGAG
This sequence comes from Nowakowskiella sp. JEL0407, assembly GCA_027600645.1. Lineage (NCBI taxonomy): Eukaryota > Fungi > Chytridiomycota > Chytridiomycetes > Cladochytriales > Nowakowskiellaceae > Nowakowskiella > Nowakowskiella sp. JEL0407. The sequence goes on along the minus strand of JADGJK010000017.1, from coordinate 31,270 downwards.
ATAACCTCTCTTTGATCTTGTTGTGGTTTCCGCTTCCGTTTCTTGAGAATTCTCTCATCCCATTCTTTTTCCTTTCCGTATACTTTTTTGATTCGTGCTTTCTTTTCGTATCTATCCACTCGATTATTTATACGGGAAATTTCCACGACCCAACGATCCAGAACGTGTTCAGCGATCAAAGAACCGAGAAATGTCATTGAGGCGATACCGATGAAAATGTGCCAGATGAAGATTGCTTTTGAGAATGGTGATTTCGGGGTATAATCTCCGTATCCTACAACAGAGTCGTTTAAAACACTGCAACAAATAAGTACTCAAATCTCCCGATTACCGATAGTTGATAAGGACACAAAAGAGAAATAAACACCTTCCAAATAACTCCATCTTTCCATCCGCGCAAATATTCCTCCAAAGACAATCAAGTTCAATACCGCGACGGCAAATGCAGACCGAATTTGAATCCTTAAAATTCTTCTCGTCGTATCCACAATCTGCTGTCGATCTGATTCCGTCTTTGCGCCAGTAATCCTCAACTGCGGCAAGAAGTCCGCCCGAGAGATAACCATAGAGGATGACGCATCATGTGCCGTCAACGGGATATTCGTAGTAGACAACGAACGCTGCATTTTATTTTTCCGTTTCGGATGATGTGATGCAGTAGAAGTCGGTTGCGGTTGTGATCTAGAACTCACCGATCGCGATTGTAATATTTTTTCTGCGTGTTCCAACATCCCTTCTTCATACGACCTGGACCTATAAAGTTTGGGGGTTCGATTCGGACTCGGCGGTGCACTATCAGTATCAGTTCCAACCTTAGCAACAGACGGAACCTTTCGTAGAACTTTCGGCGACGGTTTATCAACCTGCACTGATTCCAAATTATGCAACATCTGACGATGCTCACGCAACAAATCATCGCTCTCACTTTTGACAATCGACCGTTGTTGCTGCCTCGACGGTCTAACCACTTCAAGTTGCTGAGCAAACGATTCACCAAATACTTTTTCGTACTGATTCGCCAACTGCAACGTCAAAAGTTCCAACGTAACCTGTCGAATCGATACAATCGTCGAACCGATCAAAAATAACCCCGCAGATGAGTATATGGGTAAAATAACTTTTCCCATAACAGTTTTCGGTGCAAGATCACCAAACCCAATCGACGTCAACGTAACAACACCCCAATACAATGCATCATCAAAATCCCAATCTTCCATTACCCCATACACGATTCCACCGATTACAGTATACGATATAGAAACGATAAACACTAATATTAACTGTCGTTGTGAATGCGATAGTGAGTACATTGTGTACGGATAAAGTTGGTTTTGGTTGAGATAGTGTTCGTATTGTTTCACGGCGGCTACAAAGAGAGATAGGATTCCGCAGACGAGAGAGTAGAATACACCTTCTGTGTGATGATAATTTTTGAGATCAGGGTTTTCGGGATCGTCGATATCGAGTGATAAAAGAAACGAGAATATTGTAACAAGAAGTATCGATACAACACCTTTTTTCAAATTCCCGCACATGAACAGAACCATATAAAAAATTAATATTTAGAGTGTAATGGATTTAAAATATGCGCAATTTATCAAATACCTTGTCCAAACGCACCAATAGTCATCAATCGAGTGGCCCACTTAATTTTTTTCTCCAGCATTCGAATGAATAATGCACCAGTTCCTAATAATCCGAATACTAATGATATACTAGATAACCAAAACACGAACGAAGGTCTAATATAAGTCCTTCCCGAACTCGATAAATACTCCAGCGACTCTGAATTCTGTATCGTTCTGTATCGCAAACATCATTAGACCCATCTTAAAATCTTCAACATATCATAAACAGTCTACATACATTGGTGATAAATTGAAAAGATTCTCGCTGTTATCGTCAGTATACAGCCAACCAGGAACAGAAATGCATTGAATGTTGAGAAAGGTAGCGATGGGAAGGAATAAGCCGGTGATGAGGGGCATGTATCGTTTCACGAGGGGATCGACTCTATCAGCGAGAAACGGCGGATGAGGCGGGACTTGTTCCATTGTTTTTGAATTCGTTATCGTTCGTGCTGAGGTGTCAAGAATAATGTCCAAAAACGTTGCGGTAATTGAACTTTCATACACTTTAAATACCAATATTAACTCTATTTATATTTCTTTTATGCTATTCCGCAGCCTTCATTCTGTCTCAGAATCAAACGTCACAAAATAACATTCTTCATCGAATCCACAAACCAAGATACAGTCGGCACTATAAAACAAAAACTCCTCACAATTCTTTCATCCGACTACCAACAAGAACCTTCCGATATCCGTTTACTCCTTCAAAATACTTCCTCAAACGCAGCACCCGTCGCGCCGGCCCCAAACCAAAAAGTTAATGTTCCAACACAACCGCAGATTGTGTATTCGCCGTTAGAGAATAATAGCGTGTTGGAGCAGTTGGGCATTGGTGAGGATAGTGTTGTGTATTTGGTGTATTGGATACCTGGTGACCGTAAGTTTGTGTGAATTTTTGGCGTAAATGATTTTTAATTTGTTTTTTGTTTTTTTATTAGCGAATCCGGCGGATGGGAAATGGGAACCTGTTGAAGTACCTGAATTTGAACCATTGTTTGTTGAAGATGATAAAGGGAAAGGAAAAGCTTGAAATTCAATTGGATTTGAAAGTACGAAAATACGGAAATATATTTATATATTCAGAGAAGTGTAGGTTTTGTATTGATTTAATTGTTCTTTGATTGCTTGGATCGAATAGATTCAATATGAGCTCGTGCTCTTGCCAAAGCATCTGTATTTTGCAATCAATTGTTATAAAATAAATCAGAAACTCAAAATACAAGAGATCAATGATACCTGAAATTGCATTCAACTTGACTGAACTATCTTCACCCTCTCTAACGACTTTTTCCAACCTTTGGGAATAAAAATGCATTAGATTGCACTGACGCGCAACTACATGAAAAACATACCCAGATTGTCGAACAACATCAAATCTCAACTGAACTTGCAATCCCGTCTCAGTTCTCAACCCAACCCGACTATGTTCTCGATCAGCGATATACTTTACATCATTCAACATCGGTGAGCCGCCAATGAAATAAGCTCTTGCACGATCTTCAGGTGTAAAATATGGTTTCCACGTCGGAACCGTCATTTCGTATTTTCCTTATGAATGCAAAATAAGTTGATGAAATATGAGTGGGAAGTTTGTTGATTTACCAGAGGATAAAGGAACTTCGACGTACCCGTATCCTTCAATTTGCTGTCGATCCCACGTATCTTTAGATTTCACAACCACGAAAAATCTCGGTGAAATCACATCCGCTCCTAACAAACACACTTCAAAAACAAAAAAAAAAAAGACTTTCACTTTCAATTACCCAACGTAGACATAACAATCCCAAACTCCCTTCCGCACCCAAAACACGCTTCAAACATATCTCCACTTATATCCCTCAGGTAACAATAATTCGTCGACCCCGTCACCGCAATCTTATCCTTCATCGAACCAACTACCGGGAAAAACAGTTTCCAAGGTTCGTGAAAGTCGAGTAAATACTCAACATACAAATTACTTTTCGTAACCGAATTAGAAAACCCAGTCACGGAAATAATTTCGGTAGATAGGTTAAGAATGATATCTGAGGGTGAAGATGGGAAAGGTAACGGGTGGAAATTTCCGAGTAATGATTCTTTCGTTTGTTTCCGGCTACACTCCGCATAAAAAAAAGAGAAAGAAAAAGAAAAGATTTATGAAAAAATTAGAAATTGAAATAATTATGATGTTGTTTTTTTTGTTTTACTGGAGGTATATTTGCGAATAAATCTTCCATTCATTTTCTTCTGCTTCAGGGGAAATATTTTCACTCGTGTTTGTGATTTTGTAATTGAATGTGCGGTTATTTATTTGGAATTTATGTATCGTATTCAAGGCCGGCTTTTAAAAAATAAATATTAGAGAAAAAGCAGCACCCGATCATAAGAAAAAAAAATCGATTTGGAGAAAGAAAAAAAACCAAAAATCGGGTTGTTTACCTTGATAGTTATACAACCGTTAGTATTACACGTAATTTTACATAGTTGTTTTTCAATTAATTGGATCGGTTTTCCGGGACTTTTTGAAAAAATAAATACACTGATAAAGTCCATAATAAAAAAAATTTCTTTAACCTTTCGATTCTTAGAAACGCCATGATACTCATACAAGTTTTAACAATTTTATGCGGCCGATCTTGATTTAATATCCACTTCATATTCGCTAAATTACCGAAACAGGATTATCAGAAAAAAACACATTTAAAAATACGAACAAACAATACTCCACAAATCATCAAAAATATGTTTAACCCCACTCTCCGCTTCTCTCACAGATGTAGTAATCACCTTCTTCCTCTCTTCTTCATCTTCATACCCATCTTCCTCAACATACGTGAAAATCTGATTCGGTGCTTCAAAAAAAAACAAACCAAAAACCAAAACATAAAAATAAATCAAGCCAAAAAATTCACTTTAATACATACAATACTCCGCATTTCCAATCGCAACAATTTTCGCAACTTTGGAATTTTTTTTCGATAACAATGAAACGATTTGTTCGTGGTAAGATTTTTCAGTGAATGATGCGAGGATTGATGGTTGCATACTGTATCGCAAAACCTCTCTAAAAAAACGAAATTATGTGTAAAATTATATGTATGTGGACGGAACTTTTTTTTTTAAATGTTTTGCAGTGATGTTAGATATTTTACAATGGACTGAAAATTTTTTGTTGCCATTTTATGGATTCATTCAATTTGCAAATCTCTTCAAGATAAAAATTAATTCAACCACCAACACAAACAAATTATCAATTGTGCGTACCATTCTGATCTATATCACCACCATGATCACCAACAGCAACATCCTCATTCACTTCAACATTAAACACAAGATTCCCAATCTGATCAAACGTTCTATAATTTTCCGTTTCAGGGATCCATTTTGTTTTTTCCGGTCGCGCTTTGACAGTCATGAATAGTGTGCCTTTAACAAAACTACCCAAATGGCGTCGTATGGAACTTTTTGTTTGGAATTTTGAAAGTTTTGGGAGTTTTTAAAAATGGGTTTTATTTGGAAATAGAGAAACGGTATTATACAGCGCACCACGAACACACGCACAATATTTCATTCCACCAATGGTAAACCTTCATTTAAAAAAAAACAACAACAAATCAAATCATTAAAAAAATTTCCGTGTTTTTAATTTTTTTATTTTGTAATGTGTAAATTTAGAATTTCGGAATGGTGGAAGAAGATTTATATAGATCCGGACAACCGAATGAATTAAATTTCCCGTTTTTGGAGAAATTGGGGTTGAAGACTGTTGTGTTTTTAGCACCGGAAGAACCGAATCAACGATTGTAAAATATCTCTTCTTCCCTTCCCATACACTCCTTTACTCCCCCTTCTCTCCCTTCCTTTCTCCTCCAATTTCACCCTACACAGAACACTCTTTAATTAAAAATTCAAATCTAAACAAAAAAAACTCTAATTCCATTTTGTGTAGTTTGAATTTCGTCGATGACCAAGAAATCGCACTGCATCATTTGGGTTCCAACCACTTGATAAACACCTGGGACCCGATTTCGGAGGAGGTTGTGTTGGAGGCGTTAACGTTGATTTTGGATCCGGGGACGTATCCGTTGATGGTTATGTGTAATTTGGGACGGCATCGGACCGGTAAATTACAAATATAGATGATTTTTTTTTTTTGGAATGAGAGGGATTTGATGTTGGGTTATTTTGTAGGAACGGTTGTGGGGTGTTTGAGGAAATTACAGAGATGGAATTTAACGTCGATTTTTGAAGAGTATCGGAAGTATGCTGGGCCTAAAGTTCGTGTTTTGAATGAACAAGTACGTCGTTTTTTTTTGTTGTTATTTTTAGATTTCTTAATTCTCTTTATTGATAGTTTATTGAATTGTTTGATACGGATCTAGTCAGGATCCCTGTCAATCATACCAAATGGTTATAAACCCAGTTTCCACCGTGTTAATATTTAAATTTTTTGTATCTCTACTTTTTTTTTTTTGATTTTTAATATAATTCCCATAAACATAATTTACAATCCCTAGATCCAGATAATAAATAATTCTTTTGTGTTTCGTCTTTTTTGATTTCCAGTTGAAACCTTGGTCCATCCGCGTAATTGTCGTTGGGGATGATATTGATGGTTTTTGGGTTCGCGAACGCAACAGTGGTAACAGTTTCACGATGAACACGTAACGTCGCCAACGGTTTCAAAGTTTTACATGAATACAATCGAAGTCTATACAAAGTATAAAAGTATGATAAAAAGAAATAATAAAAAAACGCAAGAGAAAGACGGAATGGACTTACGAAGAATCCCAACACCCAATCGCAAACAATTTATCATCAGCTCGAACTTGAACACACGCAACTCCCTTTTCCTCCAGCGTCATCTCTTCAATAACATCATCTTTCAACCCAATTTTCACAAACTTATTCTCCGCCGCACAAACATACGCATTCTCTGCTTTAAAATCAGTACTCACAGCCATAACAGGTTCCGAAAACAACTTTAGTGAATATAATACTTGTTTTTCAACAAAATCCCAAATTGCTACTAAACCGGTTTCGTAGCCGGATAAGAGATTGATTGAGTGGGAGAGAGAGTGAGAGAAGAGAGAGAGGGACATTACGGAGCCGGTTGTGGATTGGTGGTTTGGGAAGCACAGGGAGCGAGATGTGTATTTGTGAGTCGTGAGATTGTAAATGTCGATCTGCAAAGGGATATTAAGAGTTTTTTTTTTAAAAAACAAAGGGTAAAAGGGAGTATGGTACCATTGCGGATTCGATGATATTAGGAAACGCGAGCAAAATCACTTCACCTAAAAAAATGAAAAAACGAAAATTAGATTTGTTTCATCTTTCAACTACCTATATCATCTCACCATCATCCCAAACGGAAACTGGACAAAAATTCAAAGAATTCACGGGGACTGTACACAACAACTCCAAACTAAATTCGTCACTCGGCCGTTTCGTTTTCGCCTCCACAAACTTTCCAGTTTCCAGTACAGGATCAATCAACGCTTGATTCAAGTTCCAAAATCTTATAGCGTTGTCTCTTCCATGGGTAACCAAACACAAGGTTTCCTCCTTTGTCGGGAATCCACGTTTACTTCCACTCGTTGTATCCGAGTCCTCATCCAAGATCGTAGCGGGGTCTAGATTGACCTCAGGGGGAGACCAGTTTCTGGGAAGCAGCACCGACGAGACACGCAGCACTTGGTCGGTGTGCGGCTTGAACTCCAGCACGGGCCGTTTGGTCACAAGGTCCCACAGACACACAGCGCCTGAAGAGTCACTGCTCACAAAGTAATGGCGGAGGGTGGAGTGCACCAGCAGAGCCGGCAGGAAGTGGCAGCCCGTTATGGCGTGCGTGTGCAGGCGGAAGGTGAACACAGGCTGCGGTTGCATCTACAATTATGGCGTTGTCTGCGGGCTTCAGGAAAACGTTCACCGGGTGGTAGTCACGGCCCCTCTTTATCTCTGCTTGTTTAATTTTTCTTGTCTAAAGGGCCGTTATCACGTTGATTGGCTATGCCGCTTTGTTTATGGCTAAAAAGGACTTGAACGGAAGGAGGAAGAAAGAGTTAATCGATACAAGTGTGTCCTATACCGGTGTGGATTTTCTGTATTTAATCTTTTCGTCTGTGTAGGGAATTCTGTCGCAAACAATTAATCCGCAATCACAAACTCGCTAAAATCATTGATAAATTAAAAGTTCACTTGCAATTCAAATTCGTTGTTTATTACAACCTTCCAGTACATTGTAATTGAATATATCAATTTTTGAATGTATTAAAAACGCGTTTCACTATTTTACGTAATGTCGCGGTAGTTTCCAACGTTCCTTTTCCAAATTTACTTCATGCCAAATAACCCTAGAGAATATTACTATGAATCAAGTCGTTCTTCTTCAACGTCACCTCAACCTATATCCTACAAACAATCAAGCAATCATCAGCACCAACAATACAATCAACCCACCAACAATTATCATCAAAACATCCGACAAATAAACGTACGCCCACAACCTCTCAAGTCAGATCATCATAACAGACAATTCACATCAACATCTACTTCTTCATATGCATCTTCTTCAGATTCCGAAAACTTTCAATACTCTCAACGGACCCATCGTCCAAACCAACAACCCACTCGACAGCTGCAAACAATTCCCGAACAATCACCAAAAAATATATCCACTCCAATCATCAACGGATCAAACCTCAGTCAAGCACTCTACCCACAAACACAACCAACTCGAAACTCCTCAACCATACCAAATCGAAAACAAAGCACAACGACAACCACACCAAAACTCCCACCACACACACAAACATTAACTACAATCCTTACACTCCTCCTCTTAACTTCAACAACCCTCTCATGTCTCTCCCTATCCGGCGGATATGTGCGATTCACACTCTCAACCGTCTCGCAAACGACGCAACAAACAGTGATAAATTCAGAAAATTTGTTAAATGTTGTTAGGAACTTCGCGAGTGAAGGGACTGTTCAAGTTGGACAAGTGTTTTCTTGGGACAGCGGAGTTACGTGGATCGATGTTTTGGATACCAATACAACAAACACAACCAACACCATCAACGCAAACAACAACACGATAAACGCGGTGAATAGTACCGGTACAAATAACAGTACGACGCAGTGGAAAAGCCAACTCGTGCAAATGTGGCAAGGGGTCTTAGGTCTTTGTTACGTTTGCATCGATAATTCATCAACAATACCGTCGACGTCGGGAAATCCGATGCGAAGGATAAAAAAACGAGGTGGAGTAATGGGATGGAATGGGAATAAATACATTAAAGGTGAATCAGACTTACCATACGGATGTAGATTAATCGTACAAGAAATCTGGAAAAATCATTCGGATGTAAATGATTTATTCAACGGTTAGAAACTAAACCCACATTTTTTTTATATTTTCTAACTAAAATTCATAATCATAAATCTTTTATTTTCAATTTTTTTTTTTTTTTATATATCGATTTCAGAACAGTTTCCAACTCGACTCTCAATCCTCATCCTGCACATTTTATCATCACTCTTTTCACTCACATCACTTTCTTCATCCATTCTTTTCCAAATTTCACTCCGACACTTTTTTTTATCCCACCCCATCCCGCGCAAAAAACAATCTCATTCGTTTCCTTACGCTTCTAGTTCTATTCCTCGCACTTCACACCCAGAAACTTTATACAAACATTCAACGCTCTATAAAAATTACACTACCACGATTTTATCGCTCTCGGTTGTTGCAATTTTCTCCGGATTCACTAGTATGTGTTTATTATCATCAATAATCACACAAACAAATTTCTTCACAACCCTAAAATCCACTTTGCTTTCACCACCATCACCATCACCAACTTCAACCACATTAACCTCAACCTCACCACTTCTTCAGCCAGCCGGAATTGTACAATCCACCTTCACACCAAAACTCGGGTTTATTGTTCAAGTAATTTCACTATCGATACAAATTTTGTCCACGTTTTTGTGTAAATTTATTGATTCGCGGTTGTTGAGTCTCCGGAAAATCGTGTCGTTGGATCGGATTGTCGCGACTTCTGCAATTCATTCATCAAATCGTAGATTTTCGAATTTTTCGAGTTTTAAGAACGTTGGTGGAGGTGGGGCAGGTGGGAGAGTATACAGTGATAAGAATCTGAGGAATCCGAGTCGGTATAGAACTGATGCATTTGGTGGTGGGAATGAAGAAAGTATTGAAAAGAGTTGGGAGAATTTACAAGGGTTTTGAGATTGAAATGATATACGATAGTTTTTTTGTATATGTAAATTATAAAAAGTGTGTGTGTAAATATATGATTATCGGTAGAATCTTTTTTTTTTTTACAAAGTTGAGTGAATATGAGGAATCTGAATCTATTTTTTTTCTTTGTAAAGGAGAAAGAATTTCGTTCGTTCTTTGTTTTTTTTTTTGTTTCTTTGAAGAGGAAAAACCGAATTATACCAAATAAAAAAAAAATGAAGAAAAGATACTGAAAACCCAAACAGAATTTGTAATGCTAATATAATTCGCAAAAATAAAGGAAAAAAATAAATTCTTCAAAAAAACAAAAACAAAAAATTATTTCGACAAAAAAAACAAAACAAAATCCACACCAACTCCCGCTTAAAGATTCTCCATAACCGCCAACGTAAAATCAGTCGTCGTTGCATTCCCGCCTAAATCCTTCGTCAAAACTCGCGAATCGGATACAACCTTCTTCACCGCGTTGCCAATTCGGTTCGCTTGGTCTTCTAATCCGATGTGTCGTAATAATGATACACTGCATAGTAACATCGCCGTTGGGTTCGCCATGTTTTTACCCTATACAAACCGAATTCCAAATTCCAAATAAAAAAGAACGAAAACAAACAAAAAACATCAATTAATAAATAATAATTATATGGTCGAGTTGTGTTTACCTGAATATCAATTCCAACGTGTCGACATCCAGGTTCAAACACAGCGTATTCACGTCCAATGTTAACTCCCGGAACTACTCCCGGTCCACCGACCAACGCAGCTCCAATGTTTCCTAAAATGTTTCCGTACAAGTTTCCAGCAACAATTACATCAAATTGTTGTGGTTTTGAAGACAACTACCAAGTGGATTAAAGTGTAAATATACAGTATCTTTTATTTCGGGGGGGGGGAGGAGGAAACAGGACGGGGTGTTTTACCTGCATGGCAGCGTTATCAACGATCATATCGTTAAATTTAATTCCTGAACTTTCGTATAATTTCGAAACTTCTCGGCATGTATTCAAAAACAATCCATCTCCTTGTTTCCTAAAAACAACCAAACATCATTAAAAATCAAACTTGTTTTAAATGAAAAAAATTCAAATAATTCTTACATAATGTTGGCTTTATGAATACAAGTAACCTTCTTACGTCCATTCTTCAACGCAAAGTCAAACGCAAATTTCGCAATTCTTTCAGATTTCGCTTTCGTTACAACTTTCAACGACTCTACAACTCCAGCAACAGGCTAAAAAAAAACAACCAAAAAAATTAAAAAAAAAAAAACCATCACCAAACAACAATAAAAAAACAATTCTTAACTTACGGTATGTTCCAAACCAGCATATTCACCCTCCGTATTTTCACGAATAATCGAAAAATCCACATTCTTGTGTCGAGTTGTAAAACTTCCCTCCATATTCGCAATCGACGCGACTGATGCGTACATGTCTAATTCTTTTCTCAAAATTCCGTTGAACGACGCTTGTCCGAATTTATCCAATGGCGTGAATATAATTCCTAACACACACACAAAAAAAAAAAACAATCAACAAAACATTCAAAATCAACCCCTTCCATTTCCCAACCACCCCCCAAAAAAAAACAACATATATTTGTATATATCATACCTTTCAAAGCAACTTTATTCCTCTTAATTGAATCCATAGCTTCATTCAATAACCCTTTATCAGGAGTAACCAATCCGGAAATATCAAATTGCTCAAACTCGACCGGAACTTGGAGTGCTTTAAAGAGTGTTTTTACTGAACTTACGACTTCGGGCCCGACTCCGTCTCCGGGGATTAACGTTACGGTGTGTTTCCCGCCGTACACGGTTCCGGAAGAGTAATTCTAAAGTGCAAGGGAATTTACCGGAGATGAAGAAATGGTTGTGTTTTTTGTATGAGATGTTAAATTTTTTGTGGAGGTGTGGAGGTGGTAATGGTTGTTTGATTTGGGTGATTGATTGATACATTCGGGGAAAGATCGAAATCGGAGAATTTTTCAAACGATTCAAAACGGAAGAGAAATAAAATTAGTAATTAATAAACCGAAAAGAATTAAATCCAATCATGCATTTACTCTATCAATTCCTGGGAGAACAGTTCGGCTATTTAAGGAACCAAAGGCACGAGAAGTTACCGCGATAGGTCTCTGATAAAGCCAAGATTAAAACATAAACAATATAATGATAATAATAAATAAATAAATGATTACGGAAGATAAGAGCGACATGTTTCTAATTGCTTGTTGCGAGTGCATTTTAAAAGAGAGAATTGTCCAAAGGAAAAAAAGGGATTGAACTTTGATCTTGACAAGTGGCGTTTATCTGATTATCTTTTATCAATTCCGGATTATTTATTTTTTAATTGGATATTTACTTTTTATATTTTATGTTTATTGGTTTATTCTCACTCAAGAAAAATGGATCTGGATTCAGGTTCTTCCTTCTTCCAACTCCCTGATCTATTTGCAGTACGAGTTAAAGTTAATAACGTATTATAAGGATCAAAAGACTATGCTTTACCATTCGTTGATTATTCTCTATCCGTGACTTCATCACCTCCAATAACGGAACCGCAAACCTATCAACTACAACAAAAACAATATCAATGAAGTTGACAAAAACGATCATTTATTCTTACTCATTAAAGATAAATTCTGCGTGTATACCGCTGCATTCTGTGAAAACGCCGGTGTATTTGGTAGAGTGTTTTCTGGGTGAATGGATCGAAAGGCGTCATGTTGTTCGTTGTGAAGTGTAGTTAGGATATCACATGAAAGTTGTTTTAATGCTGTTTGTGTAAGTGATGGAACCGGAACGATGTATAATGGTATCTTTACTGTTCTGGATACAAATAAAATTAGTAAATAACGAATTCGCCACGAATTCGAACAAACAAACAAAAGAATTCTTTGTTTACTCGAGAGCTTCTGATCCTGATTGTGCTTGGAAACAGGTTATTTGTACTTTTTGATTGAACTACATACAAAAGAAATCAATTATTGTGAAATTGCTGGTGATTGGTACTTTGTGCTTACGTTGGCGTCAGAGCTGAAACACGATAGAATCAATCCAAAAAACAGCGGATCTCCATATAATTGCTGAGAATGTTGCGTTCGTAGATCGACATGCGACGGAAACACTCTATTCCGTACGAAACGAAATGCAAATTATAAGATTTAGTTGAAATCTCTTGATCTCCCAATAATTACGTTATATTCGGATGACTATGCGCCCACCTACAAAACATCAAATAAACAAACTTCCTCCTCACAAACCCACTTTCCAAATTTACCCAATTACTCTCAACCCAACTTGCTCAGCTTTAATCATCGCCTCACTCAACTGCTGCGGATCAATCTCAACTCTATCTTTCTGTTTATCCTTCCTCGTCGTAATCACACACCCACTGACGACTGCTTCAGTAGGTAATTCATGTGAATTTTCTGAAGATGCGAGTTGTGTGAGCGATGGAGAGGTTTGCGACAGAGTTTTAAATTGGCCCAGGAGCATGCAACATACTTCTTCTTTTTCGAATAAGTGTGCGTAACTGAGGAGTTGGAGGTATGTTGGTGTTGTTAATTGGACTTGAACTAAGGGCATTGTTGACGAATGATTTTGATGGACAAAATTGCCGTTCGAAATTGTTTTGAGAATTGCGGATTACCTTCCCAGATATTTTCCGTTTCTCAACCCAATTCTTAATCTCACTGAAACTTGCAAATATACGTATAGTATTCTTTTGCCGGAGTGATACGCACCAAAATCCGAGAAGTCTACGAAACTCTCCTATCCAACACTCCGAGATTTCAGGAACATTTCAATCAGTATACTTTAACCCTCGGTGCGAAAATTAGCCCGCTATCGTCTTTCTTATTTCTCGAACTTGAAAACGTGACTGGATTGTTTCAAAAGCATACTCTGTTTAGTGAGTTGACTTTATGCTTTTCGTCTTGTCAACTTAATCATGAACTTGATGGTATTGTTCCGGACGCTTCGGTAAAGTTCGCACTGGGCGTCGGTCACCTGCGAAATTTAAGATCTCTGACAATTGAGAAATGCGGCGAGTTGGGTTCTCCTCCGCACTCGATCAGTCACTTATTCGACGTATTATCATCAATCTCGAATTTTCGAAAATTACGAGTTTCTGGATATTTTAACATGAATGAAAAAACGTCACGGTGCGATTCTTTGATTCGTTTGGCATTGAAAGAAACCTTACAGACGATTCAGATGAGTCATTCGATTCTACCGAGACGTGTAATTGAAGTGATTCTATCGAAAGAATCTTTGAATGACGTCGAGTTGGTGACTTCGTCTCATATGATCTGGATGCAATCATTTCTCCATCAAGAAAAATAAACACAGAAACTTTCAATCAACGTGAATTATGAGATGATGGATCCGATTGCAGATGAGAATTATTGTTTTATTGTTGGGAAAATCTTAAAGAGTTGGATGGGTTGGAGAGTATATACATATCGGATCGCTTAGGAATGTTGACACTGTTTTTAAGTTATTTTGCAAAGTGTACATCTTTACATACGCTTGTGCTAGATGTGAAAGGGGATCCGTTCAAAAACGAGGCAGAATCGAGCATTATGTTGAAATCCGGTTTGATTATTGTCGCACTTTGCATAGCTCGAACGTTACGAAATTTAAAGTGAATGTGCGAGTTACTGGAGATGAAACTATTGGAAAATTTTTTGATCGAATCGGCCAGTTGAGTCTTTGACGATTTCTTGTGAATGATACGGTCAGCATCTTACGAGGCTTTCAAGACTCCCCAACTTGCAAAAACTCGTTTTAAGTATTCGCGATAGCATGGAATCTGAAGTTTTTGATATAATATATCCACGTTCGTCAGTCAGGTTACTTTCGGTTATGGAGGGAAACACGGAATTTTTTCAAATTGAGAGTTTAAAAAACGGTGTGATAATTGCCCGAATTTTGAAAATGCACGCTGATGATCTGGAAAAGTACTATCTCCGGATGTTGATTCGTCTGCAGTCAAAGAAAATCGATAGAATCGAGATCGAATTTCCCTAGCGGGCAGACATTCAGTTGTTAAAGAACTTCATGAAAGGTTGGAGTTAGATCAAGGTGGAATATGTCGATGAAAAATGTCATTGTTCACGACGCATGAATGATTTTTTCCAATAAACATTCCTCATATCGTGTTTGATGGAAGAAGTTTACAACTGATGCTCAGTCGTCAACAAAATACATCAATGGACACAATCCCCGCAGAGATTCTTCTCAAAATCGCAGCGTTTCTTCCCAGTCATTCCCCTTTCCTAAATCCCATTCTGCAATTCGGAAAAACATGCAGACATATTTACTTATCGGTCATTCCTGCCCTATACCTTGAAATTTCTTCAAAAACCGCCACAGAATTATCCGTGAAGGATTTTGAACGTCTCTTTCATTCCTCGCCAAAAATTACTCAGTATTTATCCCACCACACTCGAATTTTCCACGCAACTTTCTCCGAAAAAAACATTTGGAGTTTCGGCGAGACAAAAGACATTCCCAACTATATACCAATCTTGGAAGATATACATTTCTCACAACTAAGACATTTCAATCTTGCTAGATTACTCTTAAATGCGTCGACTCTCCTTTCTCTCTCTCGAATTTTTTTGGGAAACATGTTAATCACGGACTTGTCTTTGAGTTTCCTGGCTATTCAAGATAGAGGGGAAACGGAAGATGAATATATACTAGCATCTAAATGCTTCGCGGATGCACTAACGAAACTACAACGTTTAGTGTCGTTCTCGATGTTCACTCGGGCCCCACAGTCTCGTATTGTCTTCATATACGTATGCGATGCTCTCGCATCAATTCCAACTTCCCAGTCGTTTCAGTACGATGATTCTTTTACCCTGGATGAAAAAACTGGGTCTGCGTTGATTCGTTTGATCGATAGCGGGAACTTGCGCAAAGTTGATATCCCCGAAACGACATTACCCGTTAGATTTGTCGACGCTATCAGAAACAGTGGTTTGTTGGAGGACGTGAGTATAGCTATTACCTCAGCTGAACTCCAGACGTTATTCGTTTCCTCGCGACCGATTCCAAAACGCCTAACCATGCGGGTTATTCGATATGAACCGGTAGAACGATTTAATCATTTGATAAACTGGAGTGATCAAACTCGTTTAGAATCTTTATCTTTTGATACGAGAAACGTTTTGTCGTTCTTGACGATGCTGAACGTTATGCAGTGTTTCACGACGATAACGTCGTTAAAATTGAGCGTCGATGCGTATTTGGATGACCATGATGTAGTTAACCACAGAGCTTTAGAGAAGTTTTTGGGAGTCGTTGCGTCGATGCGCTCGTTGCGAAATTTAGATTTGTTTTTCAAACTGTACCGAACTGATAAAATCGAGAGAACGGTCGAAGGGATTACTTCGATAGAAACTTTAGAATCACTCGGATTTGGGCTTCAAAACCAACGTGAACGATCAGCGCTGTTGTCAAAGCTACCACGACTGGTGAAATTGCATACACTTGTTTTGAAACCTGGGCACGAAGACGGAAGCCTTTCAAAGCTGGTTGGGATGATTAGGTTGTCCTCGCCGTTTCGTTTGATTTCTTTTGTTGAAAGAGGCGAGGAATTATTCCGATTTGAGATTTTGAAAACGAATTTAAAGATTGCGACTGTTTATAAAGTTCATTCGACAGGATTGTTGGGGTATGGGTACCATAGAATCATGATGAACTTTGTGATCGTCGGGGTTATTGATAGAATTGATCTTGGCAAGCTTTCAAAAACAGATTACTGTTTTTTCAGAGATGAAGTGGAATCATCGGGTTTGGAAAACTTGAAGATCGGATACGTTGATGGATTATTATGCGCTTATGTATAAATTTGATTTTCTTTTATATATTTAGTCTATATTCCAGTACTTGCTAATTTTGAGCTGTCAAATTTAAACGCGTTTGATCGCTGACAACACAATGCACACATCTAATCATCATTTCTATTTTGATAAGATTCACCAACAAAATATAGATCCTTCGCCGTCTCACTTGGAAATTTTTGTTAGTGATTTTCCTAGATTCCAGCTCTACTCTCTGGAAAAGTGTTTTATAATTTATTTGGTTATGCTTGCCAAGACGGAGAAAGGTATACAGAAGAGAAGCGAAAGTATTGGCAATCATTATTGGAACAAAAACCTTGGTCGAGTTGTCCCGAAATCAACAATGGTATTTGATTGTCGTTCTTTATTTATTTTTTTTATATTCCGCAACATTTTTACTTTATTTAAATCCAAAATTTGATTACATTGATTTTTTTGTTTACAGATCGTCGGTTTCCACCATTACCGTCGTTTCAATTAAAACAATCACGCAGAAGTTCCAATTCCACCAAAACCGAATCAGGTTTTACCCGTCCTCCCGCAACATCAACCAAATTGCCAGCTTATTCAACAAAAAGAATCGATCTAGATGCCGATAATTTTCTGCTTCAGAAGAAAAGGATTGTCGACACCAATAATCGCGGAGTGACCAACAAGAACGCAGAAAACCGGAAACTCAAAACAACGAAAATTGAAGAACGATTCCGTGGGTTTAAAAAGTGCTCTTCGAAAAGATACGTCAGTTTCAACAACTTTAACAACAAGAAGAACAGCAAAAAACGTTAGAATTGGGATACCGGTGAAAGTCGACCAAACCAGTTTAAATATTGGTAAAAATGGGAAGTTGACGTCTGGGAGTAAATTTAGTAGTAGTAATGATGAGGAAACGGAGTCTAGTGGACGGATTGAGAAAGGAGGGAAAACGTTGAAGACGCCAGTGGGAAATGGGATTGGAATGGCAGCGAGGGAGCTTGAGAGTAAGTCACAGCGTGTGATTCTTGCAGAGAAGTTTTCAAACATGGAAAATCTTGAACAATTAGTCACTGATGCTTCAGATTTTCATAGCAGCATTGTTTCACGTGCAAGAGATATTAACTTTGCTGAACAAAACTTCATTACAACTCATTTCTTTTGTCGATAACGATTTGGAACTAAGATCAAGATGGAAAATCGCCCAGTTTTATAGGTTTAGAAGAGACGATGCATATAATTTACAAGTTATGATCCGGTTGAGGAAGTTGGATAGATTGTCTTTCACGATCAGATTTCAATTTGCTTGTGAGCTCGAGGGAGTTGGAAGACGACATGCTGATCTTTGAGTACATTGATGGACAATTGTACTTTCATACGTGATATGAATATTTTTTTTAAAGTATCAACAGATTCACTGTAAATTTTGACATATTTTTTGTTTTTCGCATGGCTTCTCTACAAGCTATTCCCACGGAGGCACTTTTAAAAATTGCTTCATTTCTACCCAGGACATCCGCAATTACAAGTCCGATTTTTAATCTTGCGCAAGCAAACAAATACTTCTATCGCACACTCATTCCGATTTTGTATGAGGAAGTTCATACCGAAATTACAAACGACTTTGAAAGCTTCAAGAATTTAATTCGTAACACTCCAACTCTGTACGAAAAAATATGCGAAAATACAATTTGTTTCCGCACTACTTTCCCCAATTCGGATGTTTCGTTACCCCAATTCAAAAAATTGAGATTCCTACACGTCTATTTCAAACCACATTCGGTTTATTACAATTACTCGCGATTCTGCAAAGATGTTGATTTTTCGCATTTGCATACGTTAACTCTGTCGGATACATATTGGAATGGCAGAACCATAGATTCGCTCAACGTTTTATTCTCGAAATGCAACTCTTTGTCTGTGCTCTTTATTCGACTTCAGACTCTCTCGGGCACACACCGGAGCGATGAAGCGCATGATTTTAATCTGCTAGCACTCACAGTCGCGAAGTTGCAGAATTTGAATTCGTTCACGATCGAGCACTGGTGTCGGGATGATCCGGCGTATTTACTCACTCCCCTGTTTGATTCACTTTCCTCGATCTCGACTCTACGAACCATGCGAATCGATGGTAGGTTTGAAGTTGATGAGAACACAGGGCAGTCATTGACTCGTTTATTGAGGGGTGTAAATTTGCGAAATATTTATTTGCATGCGACGATACCGAACTCGATTATCAAGGCTGTTCAGGAAATTCGATCATTAAATGATGTTCATTTGGAGGTGAGATATTCGGGTCTCGAAGTTGTATTCGATTGGGGAGGTAAAATGCCAAAGAAACTGTCGGTTCATGCGAAGCGGTTATGTGACGGAATAAGTAATGTTGTGGGTTACGTCTCTGGACTGGAATCTTTCTCTTATGGTGGGCTTGAGGCTAAATCGATGCTTTCTGTGGTCCAAGTTGTCCAAACATGCCCGACTGTTCAGACTTTGCAAATGTCCATGATTATCAATTTAGATGAAAATGGTACTTCTGAGACTGGGCCTTATGGGTTATTTTTGAAACTAATTGCGACGTCGCGAACTTTACGACACTTGGATTTGGAACTCCGAATGGAAGTAGAAAATTATCCAAGATTTATTGACGTGCTATTCGCAAGCGAATATTTGGAGTCTTTGAAAATCTACGTGGCATGGCTCAATTTTCGTCCGATTCTGCTCGCGAAACTCTCAAATATCAAAAATTTGAGAAAATTGACGATCAAGTCTGACTACTCAGATGTGTTGGGGTTGGGTGTGTTTGATTCGCTGAACTCCTCGTCTCCGCTGAGATTAATTTCTTTCGTCGAACATGGTGACGAGCAAGTGTACTCGTGTCGAAAAACGAACAGGAATGTGAAATTTGTTGAGATTTTTAAGCTCGAACCAAGGAGTTCGAGTGATGAAAAATACGTCAATTCCATACTAGGAGTTTTGCAGTCACGTAAAATCGACAGAATCGTTGTGGAAAACCTTTCGCGAGCTGATTTTCGGGGGTTCAAACAACAATTGAAGGATTCAGCAATGGAATTCAAGTTTGGTTACGTTGATGGAGAACTATGTGCGCATCTTTGATCCGTTATAGAAAAAAGTGATCAAGGAAATCAAGCATCTCTTATGAAAAATTTTCGTTAAATAAATACATGTGCACATTATGATCATGTTCAATTTTACAAGTTTTAGGAAAATATTGAGCGTTGTGGCTTGTGAATTGAAAACCAAAAAAAAAGATACTTCTCAATCAAAGAACATGAACGGAAACACAGATTTAACAGAAGTTTTGAAGCTCACTTTGGACCCTAGTAAGGATAAACGAAAGAATGGTTAGTTGGTGTAATTCCCCACTTCGATTTTTCTTCTCGGAATTTCAAGAGTGACTTTTTCTCACAAACCGTTTGTATTTAGCGGAGTTGATGTTGCTTTCTTTCGAGAAACAACCTGGATTCTTACTGGCGTTGCTGGAAATAATAAAAAATCGAGGCATTGAATTTCTTCCTCGAGAATGCGCTGTGTTATACTTTAAAAACTTTTTAAAGAAATTTTGGGCTCCGGTATGATAATCTAAAATTTTCTACAGTTATTTACTCCGAAACCCATGATCTTACTTTATTTTAGTCTGAAGGTGACCCAGATTTAATTTCAGAATCGGATCGAACCGTAATAAAGCAGCAAATCGTAACAATAATGTCAGAGCTGGATTCGAAAAAAATACAGCTGCAGTTGCAAGAAGCGGTCGGAGTTATAGCTGATCACGATTTTCCAGTGAAATGGACTGGTTTGATTGTTGAATTGGTGCAAAAATTGGTCGCGGCTGCTCAGAAATCCGACATGCTGGCTCTGAATGGTGTGTTAAGTACGGCGAGCGTGGTTTTCATGAGATGGCGGAAACGGTCGCTTGATAATGCAATGGCATTGGAGATCAGAGATGTGATCAACGAATTTATTGAACCCTATCGACAAGTCTTGGCAGTTGAGTTCATTTCTATGCGTGTTATTTTCATATTTTTTTGATCATTGTTGTTTCACAGCATATTCATCAACTCATTGAAGCGCATAAATCCGACAAAGCAGCCGTAACCTCGCTATTTGAATCATTAGAGACGTGTCTTAAAATCTTTTACGATTTTAATTACCATGAAATACCAGAATTTTTTGAAGATAATCACACTGAGCTAATGATGACATTCCACCACTACCTCATAACGGATTTCCCTGTACTGCATACCGATGACGATTCAACTGCAGGACCACTTGAGAATGTGCGCGCGCGAATTGCAGAAATAACGGATCTCTACGCCAAACGGTATGAAGAAGAGTTTACGACGTTACCTGTATTCGTTGAAACAATTTGGAAGATTCTGACGACGGTTGGAACGGCGGAAAAGAATGACGAGTTTGTCAGCAAGAGTATTGGATTTTTAAGCTCGGTTGTTAAATTGGGACGACATAAAGATCATTTCAAAAGTCCGGAAACGTTACGATCGATATTGGAGAAGATTGTTCTGCCCAACATGGAACTTCGAGAAAGCGATGTTGAGTTGTTTGAAGATGAACCAGTTAGCTGGATTCGAAAGGATGTGGAAGGTACCGAAGGAGAAACTAGGAGAAGCGCAGCAACCGAACTGATTCGATCGTTGCTCGTGAATTTTGCGACGGAAGTTACTCAATTGGGTAGCGAGTACGTTGGAAAGTATTTGCAACTCTATCAGACAAATCCTGCCGAGAATTGGAAAGCTAAAGACACCGCATTCTTTTTAATTACTGCTCTTACGATGAAATCGCAAACGGCGAAGGTATTGAAAGTTTTCTCCAAATATTTTTTTTATATCATTTTGACCGCTGCTTTACAGGCCGGAGTCGTAGAGATCAACTCCTTAGTTCAAGTCCTCCCAATTTTCGTATCAAACGTACTTCCAGACCTTCAACTTCCAGTTGATTCGATTCATCCCCTCATCAAAGTTGACGCAATCAAATACTTGCTGCTTTTCCGGTCACAAGTACGTATCATTTTACAATAAATCAAGCCGGCCGTCGTTTTTATTATTATTATTATTATTATTTTTGTATAGCTGGAAAAAGAACATCTTCGAGAATGTTTAACCATCTTATTGGCACACCTTAAATCCACCAACACAGTTGTTTATACCTATGCTGCTATTTGCATTGAAAGGATTTTAGGGATGAAAGAGCCAGGAACGTATGCCTTACGGTAGTTAAAAATTTAATCTTGTCTTGTTTGCAATAATATTTCTAAACTTTGAATCTTACAGATTCAAACCGCAAGATGTGAAACCGATTGTCGAAAAAGCATTGGAAGAGTTGATGCTACTTATCGTAAAACCAAACCAAACGCCCGAAAAACTCGCTGAAAATGATTACCTGATGAAAGGTAAGAAAGAGTGATGTTAATTACTATGATCTGGCAACTCTAATTTGCTATTATTATTTGATTAGCTGTGGCAAGAGTAATTCAGATTAGCCAGGGTGATACGCCGCTGGCAGCTCAATTACTTCCGCAAATGATGAAAATTATCACCGTAATCAGTCAGAATCCAAGCAACCCGATTTTCAATCACTTTGTGTTTGAAACCATGTCCAGTTTAGTTCGGTAATTGAATTCATTGTAATTCTTTTGGCGTATTTGTGATGGTTCATATCTTTTTCTTTCGTTAAAGATTTATGTGTGGCCGTGACCCAAGTCTTGTACCGCAATTCGAGAACGCATTGATGCCTCTTTTTGGTGATCTGCTCGCTAGAGATGTTCAAGGTATCTTCAAATTTATTGTTTTTATTCAACAATCAGATGACGAATTTGTTTTTGTTTAGAGTTTACGCCATACGTTTTCCAAATTATATCTCAATTGATTGAACTTCAGCAAGGAACCGGTGTGCCGGAACATTACAAAGCCATGCTGAATAATTTCTTGTTGCCACAATATTGGGAAAGTCACGGTATGTCGTATTGAGTAACTGAAATCGGAATGTAAGTCTAATTTCTGTTTTATTCAGGAAATATACCAGCGTTGGAGAAATTAGTCCAATCTTTCCTAACGAAAGATCCCGCGTACATTGTTTCGAGTAATACAGTTCCGGCGATTTTAGGAGTTATACAACGATTGTTACAGACAAAGTTCTTGGACGAATGTTTCTCACTCTTGATGAGTTTATTCGAATACATTGACAGGTAAATAACAAATACCGCTCTCACTTGACGACGTGCAGTACCGAGTACTAATTTTCAATTGCGTTATAGTCAAGCATTAGCCCAATACGTAACCCCAATATTCAGCATGTTGGCGACGAAAATGACACACACGAAAAGTCCCCGAATACGGTACTGGTTTGATACGTTCTTTCTGTTTTTCGTGACGTTGGAGAAACCGGGGTACAGTGCAGATGCGATTATTGGGGCTTTTAATGCAGTGCAACCGAATCCTCCCAAGTAAGTGATCAAGTCGAAAGTTGAAATGATTCGGTTTTTAATTAGTATTATTTTTTGTTTGGTCAGTTTCTTTGAGAGAGTTTATTCTGCGGTTTTGTTAACTACGGTTGCGGAAGTTATTAGTATTGAGAATCGACGAATTTGTGCGATTGGGCTAGCTAAATTGATTTCGAATAGTAAAGTTATATTGGCGGAACCGTACTTGCAGTACTGGTAAGTTGAGACAATTATTTTTTTGTATCTTTCTAATTGTTATTGGGACAGGCCACAACTAATCACGGCACTAAGTTTATTAGTAAAGACCAAAGAATTAACTGAGGTGAAAGACGGAAACGAATTGGAAGATTTGGAAGAGTATGGATATCAAGCTAGTTTTGCACGACTGAATAGCGGGAAGGTGAAGAAGAGTCGTTATGCGGATGTGGATTTGAAGAAGAAAGTTGGGGAATTGTTTATGAGTGGGGTGAATGCGCAGCAGGTGAGACAAGATGATAATATGGTTTAAGAGTTTGACTAATGTCAAAATTTTTCTTTTGTTGTTGTTTTTAGATTGCGGGGTTGATGACAAGCGTTCCGCCGGAAGTTCTGCAAGCTTTCAGCGATTAAACAATCGGGATTCATTGTTTAAATGAATTTTTGAAATATAATGAAATTCTTTACGAAATAAACATAAACTAAAAAAAAAGAGAATTTTTACATGAAATCATCTTCATCGTCAGATAAAACAAGTAAATCATTTTGTGAATAATCAGGTTCCGTATCTCCAATTGTAAACAATGGAGTTTTCCCAGACGTTATCTACCCAAGACATACCGAGAATTTTAAACAAAGAAACAAAATACTATATATGAGGGAAACATACTGGTTCAACTATTTTGCAAAACTCTTCAAAATCTTGTAGATCTTTTATTAAGAATCCGAGTACGAGGGATGGGTCTATTCTGTGAATCGAGACTGTTCGAATTATTTGGCAATGGTATGTTGAGAAATCCTAATATTCGTATTAATGAAATGAATGAAGGATCAAGTTTAAAGGGAGGTACTTGAAGTTTATAAGAACTTAAATCCTTAATCTCGACAGCTAGTAAAAAAAATCTCAACAAAATAAAACAAGACACAAGAGGCAGATCTCTTAAATACCAGGTCGATTATAATGCGGATCCAAATAAAACAAATTCCCGGTACTCATTTCCGCCCCCACAAAAAACAACGACGAATTCGGTTTCCCCCCGGCAACACCCACACACTGCCTGATTTCAAAACACTTTAACAACGCCGGAACATAAACCGGATTCAACGTTTCAATTCCTAACCGCAGCGGAATCAATATCAGTACTGGAGAATTAGTTGTTGATGGTGAGATTGTTGTAAGTGAAGTATGTGAGTTTGTTGAAAGGGCGGTTTGCATTTGGTCTTTGTATAGGACTCCGTCGGGGCATACGTGACAGTTTAAATTTGATGCTGGATGTGAGGTGATTAGTGATCTAACAAAAAACGGATTAATTTTTTGGAAATCAAATCATGATGGGAGGGTGAGAGTGTGTACTTTAACACGAAGGAAATAGTATTGGGACCAAACCATTCACCGACTTTTTTATCGTATTGGTTTCCTTGCAGGGATATTCTGTGGATTGAGTACGGACTTGAATTTGAGTCCAAGAACCATGACATGATCTACCAAAGGTTTTAAGTGTGTGAGAATTTGAGCGATATGGTTTAAATTACTTTGATATATGCGGCGTTTGATTTTGCTTCACTGTCTTCTGATAACCTCCAATCTTTGCCAACAATTAGAAATTAAAAATTGAATTTTTTTACATAATTCTACAAACCTCTGCCGAGAATCAAGATAGCTAAAGAATTGGCAAGCAACATCTGACCCGAACGCAACATACAACCCCAACCGACATCGGAGGAATAGGAAGTCGGGTGAATTTGGGGGAAATTGAAGCGATAGGAGAACCACAGACGGGAGACAAAGTCGGCGAGGAATGCGGGGTCCGATGCGGAAGAATACGGGATGCCCAAGAGGAACAAAGGGCCGAAGTTTGTACTACTCGAGGTCATCCACGTCGCTACTTGGCGCCACAGTGGGTGGTAGCGAATGGCGTACATTGCCTTATTCACAATCAATTTATATACAATTCAAGTTTTCAAGCTAAAGCATCCCTAATCCACAAAGTTACTCTTCTTTGATCATAATCTCCTTCACTTTCGCTTTCTCCGGCTCTTTCTTGCTAAACTTGAGTTCCAAAACTCCATTCTTCATAACAGCCTCACTAGTTCCCGTTTCAGCATCACTGGGTAATCTGAACTGACGTGAGAATTTCCCAACGTAGCGTTCATGCAAGAGTTTTTTGTCTTTACGTTCCTCCTTTGTTTCGCCGTCAATTGTCAAGAGATCGTCAATGACGTTGATGTGGACGTTATCCTTTGCGAGTCCTAAAGAATGTCTGATTAGAGAGGTTGTTTAAATTGGAGTTTGGAGAGGTTGGGTGGGGTTTACCTGGCATGTCTGCAACAAAGACGTAGTTTTTGTCAGTTTCTTCGATATCGACGCGAAGTGGGCGGAGGAAAGATCCGAGAGGACGGTCTTGTCCAGATGAGCCAGATGAGTCCTGCGGGAGCTGAGAAAGTCGTCTACCAAAAAATTCTTTAGTGCCATGGATTACAAACGGAGCAAAAAATATGTGTTTACCTGTTCAAATGGTGATCCAATTCACTCCACGGATCACGAGCGAAAACTAAATCGAGGATACTCATTCTTTCAACGAATTTCAAAATTTAAAGTTGATGTCAACGACAATAGTGCTGTCATTTTTGTTTATCAAGATGAGGCTTTTCAGTTTAACTTTAATTTTCGTGACGTCGCTATTCACGTATGTCTACGCATGGGGTGCAATAGGACATACTCTAGTAGCGAACGTCGCTCAAAGTTTCTTATCAGAGGTTCGTTCAAAATTCGTCATAGCGTTTCGAAAACTAAATTCAATCTTAGAAAACGAAAATTGTGTTAAACAGCCAAAAACTTTTAGATAAATACGAACAAACACTATACACGACATTCAGTGCATTCTCAATCGGTACCTGGGCAGATAGAATCAAGCGGTTTCCGCGATACCGTTGGGCAAACATTCTTCGTAATTCCCCTTTACGCCCACATAAACCCCATAACTAAGCCAAATCTATCAATTAGATTATAGTACAGTTCACGATACCCCTCCAACAGAATGTTCATACGATTATCAACGCGACTGTAGCGACGGAATCTGTATTGTGAATGCGATTAAGAATTACACTGACAGATTATCGTGTGCGAATAACGGTTTATCTGTACAGCAGAGAGTTGAAGCGTTGGAATTCTTGGTGCATTTTTTTGGGGATATAACTAACCCACTTCACGTGAAACCTTTGCATTCATTAATGTCATTTTAAAGTCTTATTTTTTTAATATTGCTTTTTATTGGGTAGTTATCTGGACGAGATAGAGGTGGGAATGATTTCCCGGTATTGTATCATCGCCGACACACGAATTTACATATGGTTTGGGATTCGTTGATGATTGAAGATACGTTGGTGCATAAACATGATCGATCCGTTGCAAAGTACACGGAGGATTTGGTTGATTTGGTGAAAACCTCTAATTCTACTGAGTGGGTGTTGTGTAGTGATGCCTCGCGGGGTGTTGAGTGTCCGGAGGTATGATGTTGAATGACTGTCATATTTTCCGTGATTGCTTGATGATTTGTTTTGTTTTTTTTTTTGGAAGGTTTGGGCAAAGGATAGTAATGCTCTTGCGTGCACGAAAGCGTGGACGAAGGAAGTTTTCGATGGTGATAATTTGGGGGAAGATTATTACAGATCAGCGTCGTCGTTTGTTGATGTGCAACTTGCCAAGGGTGGG
The DNA here is from genome assembly GCA_027600645.1 of Nowakowskiella sp. JEL0407. Classification (NCBI taxonomy): domain Eukaryota; kingdom Fungi; phylum Chytridiomycota; class Chytridiomycetes; order Cladochytriales; family Nowakowskiellaceae; genus Nowakowskiella; species Nowakowskiella sp. JEL0407. The sequence goes on along the minus strand of JADGJK010000017.1, from coordinate 4,181 downwards.
TATCGGTTAGCTAATTGGTTGAATCAGTGGGCGGATAGTTGTGATGAATATTCTGATCCGTTAGTTGATCAACAAGTGTATTTTTGATGTACTGGAGAGTCAAAGTTGTCGATTTTTGATATGGAGAATTTGAAAGTTTGTGGAATGTAAAAAAAGAATTTCTCAATATATCAGTCAGTTTTTTCCAATACTTCGATAAACTAAGAATGCTTTTTATATTTTCGAATATTGTAGTTGCGGAGATTCGTCGTCACCATACACTTGTCCGAAATGTCAATTGAAATACTGTTCATTAAACTGTTACAAGTCCACGGTACGTTAGGGTTATTTTCACTAAGCTCTCCTCGATATTTACCCTCGTTGCGAATAGAAACACTTATCATGTACGGAAGAATTCAGCAAGGATAATGTAATGGAGGAAATACAAGCGCAGTCAAAAAAGAAGCAGTCCAAGAAGAGTATGATTGAGTTGTTAGAGCGATTTGAAAACATTGGAATTGATGGTAAGGAAACGAGCTTTCTTTTTTTTTGCAGTATCAAGTTGTAATTCTGTATTTAGACCAATTGGTAGAGGAAGTTGAGGTTAGTCTTTACGAACGACTTCAAGGAATCGATTTAGGTATATTTTTTATTTGTGATTAGTAGCCTTCAATTCTTTGATATTATGTAGATTCCATGCCGATTCCGGAAATTTTAAAGCGATTAACACCATCCGAAACAGCCGAATTCCAATCCTCGTTAAAACTGATTTCAAACCCATACGCATCGACTGAACAAAATAAATTAACCAGCAACCTTCAAAATTTGCTGGATTTGGAATCGTTGATTTGGAAACCGTGGTGGTTTCGTGATCCACCAGTAAAATCATTGATTGTGGAGATTGATGCGACTGATGATACGGATAAGTCAGCGAAAGAATATGAGTTTGCGGAAATCCCGGAATTTTCGAGTGACGTTGTGGAGTTTAGTAAACTATCTAAACAGCAACCGGCAGATAATATTTTTTTCGGTGTGGTCGATATATTGTAAGTTTAAATATTGTTTTCTTATAATGAATTGTTGTTTATTTTATTTGATTTACGCTTTTGATGGGATAAAATCAGGATTGCATATGTCGTGATGTGTCGACATTTTAACGGAGAATATACATCGCAAGATGATTTTGAAGCGTGTGAATGTATATGGGATATTTCTATATTATTATCAACAAAATCACCGTTTTGTCCGGATGACATAGAAGGCGTGGTGAAAATGCTCCAAGACCGAGTATTTCATGTATTTTCTTGTTTGGATTATTATATATACAGACATGATCCTAAAAGCATACAATTTTTTCACAGAATAAGAAATATGGAATCGATACGTTTTCAAAATACTCAAAAATATTAACCGACGTTGAAATGATTTTAAAATCAGAGTCTTTCGTTCTCCCCGCACTTTCAGATCTACGTGACACGCTCACTACTGCAATTACGAATCTCTCTCGAATATCAGCACAGTATGTGGGCAACCGCGACGGGCGGAAAGATTTAAAGAAACGGATATTTGCAACGGAACGGAAAGTGTTTTATTTTTTGTGTTTGGTTAATGATTCTACTGAGGGTAAGAGAGTTGGTGGGGTTTCGGTTGTGGAGGTTTTGAAGGTTGGTGTTGAGAGGGAGGTTAAGAGGTTGGAGAAAGAGTATTTGGAAGGTGGTGCAAAGACTGCGAACGGGAATCTTGGGATTTTGAATATTGTTGAGAACGGGGGTGAAGGGGAGGAAATTAGTGTGAAATTAAGTATTGATACGGGAGAATCCAGATCGAAATCATTGTTAATAAAAGAAATTTAACGTTTGGTTTGTTCATTGACAGGATAAGGAGATCTTGACAACTTCAAAACTTGCAAACAGAAACTCCAACACTTTCTCAAGAATGCCGAATCATCGAGAAGGAATATTCGTCGACAGTTTATGGGTAGAAAAAAACCCACTCCCCAGCGACATCCCGCACGTTGACGAAATCGGATGCACATCAGCACCGTTAACCTCCTTGGCTTTCCATTTCGGAGCGTATTGTAAAGACTATAACGAAGATTTCATGTTGTGTAAGAATGAAGGACTGGATCCGAGAAATTGTTTAAAGGAGGGGAGGAAAGTTACCCGGTGTGGTCAGGATTTGTATGTGGTTTGAATTATATGTTTCAATTTATTTCATTCTGGTTTTTGTTTTTCGGGGCTTAATTGAATTTGAAGATTAATTGTTGTTTTTTATGGTGTGTAGGATTTCAAAGATACAAAAACACTGCGAACAACAATGGACCGATCATTGGAAATGTCTCGACCGTCGTAACCACCAATATTACCCATGTCGAAAAGAAGAACGTGTATTTAATGACTGTGTATCTAAATTTATCGTAAGTCTATTTACATTTATTAATTAAAAAAAAAGGAATGGTTCTTAAATGATTTTGGATTGTGGGTTTTTAGGGAATCACAAAAGTTATTCCGGAAACACCAGAAGGACAAACTCCAATTCATCTTAAAGAGAACCCGTTATTCAAATAGATTATGCGTTTTGTTTTTGTTATATCTCTGTTCATGAATTCCTTTTGCATTCAAATTCACCAGACCGTTTGATCGCACAACTTCGTTTTGTCAATACGATTTTGAATTCTTTATATGATTCAAATTCATATGGAAATGTGCGTATATTAAATTTGAAAGGATGGAATGTCCTTTTTTTGCTGCTCCAAAGGTGCTGATGTTGAAATCAAGATACATTTTATCAGCGTATGAGTAATGCAGATATTAGTTTAAATTCCATGAGAATTGTTAATATAATTTGATCAGACATCCACATGTCAATTTGATGTATATGTGTAGCGAGAATCAAAAATCTACAGTTAACTCTGTTGTTGTTGAGAACATATATTATAGAGATATACTAGGGTACAATCTCTAAACTTGATATCAAATTGAAAAGTAAATCTTAATCAAAATACTGTGTTTTCTTCTAATTGAGAGTGGTTTAAATAAAAATAAATAATTTTTGAAGTTTATGAAATTTTTGCAACAAATGACCCTTTGAAAATCAAAATATGATAGGAAACTTTGAGAATTTCAAAATACAATATTCTGGTAAATGTTAATTATATATTAAAAGTCAACTAAAAGACCTCTTTTTTTTAAGATAAAAGGTCTAGATTTCTCTATTCTCATATATACCAAATCAATTATTGACTCTTTTAAAATTCTCAATATATACTATTAATTAGTAATTTTATTTTAAGGATAGAATACATGAACTAGAAAATTAAATCATATTTCAAGGTTTTGATTCACTTTAATGAATATGTTTAAAATTTTTTAGTTTCGGGATTGAACAATAATTTAATCCAACAAAAACACTAAAAAAACAACAATCATTTTTACAAAATTGAAGATTGTAATTCAACATATCCATACTTTAGACTATAAAGCTATTTATGATAATAGTAAAAATAGAGCAAATTTAGAAATATTACAAAGAAAATAGATGTATTATAGACTTGGAGCATGTAGTTTATCTAAAATACTTTACTTTTTGTGAAATGTTAAGAGTTTATGACAAATCTATTCATCATATAAAAAATACTTATTCTTGGCTTTCCTCAATTTAGAAAATATGAAAACAAATTACTATATCTATAAAAAAAATTGATTTAATTAATAATAAATAATAAATTATATATAAAAAGTTGTTATTTATCTATGAATGAATAATGTAAACAAATGATTCTTAAAGCTAGTAGAGCTTATAAGATAAAACTCTTACTGCTGGTCTTTACTGGAGGGTTCTCAAATGTTTATATCCATATTCTCACTATGCTATGAAGTTGTAAAGTATTTAAAAAAATTAAGGTAGTCTAATGGGCTGTATTTGCTTAAAAAATTGTGATGCATTGAACAAGACAAAAAAATTAAAATTGATTGATGGATTTCTGTGCCACAGCATGATACAGGTGCAGCTAAGGGATGATTTGCAGGGTTTGTAAGGGATTTGGGGTGATGTGCAGATATATAGAGCAAATATGTTAGAGTGTACAGTGTAGGGACAAACAAAGTAAACATCCCCATGATAAAATAATAAACAACATGAATCTTAAATAGAAAAATATGAATCATAATTGATAAATCTGTGCCTTCCGATGTTCCTTAAAT